>JANHGB010059147.1:10305-32944 GCA_026283785.1 Coracopsis vasa | reverse complement strand
TCATCTTCTGTGATGCGAGTAGTGCGTGGGCCTCTACAGAAGCGTGCATAGAAATGAAGACTAGAGTTTCATCTCTGCAAGAGATTTTGCAGTACAGGCGTCCTGGGAGCATGAAAAGGCTTCCAGGGGATAAGTGAAGATGATCACACCACTTCACTTGGTTCTGTAGCTCAATTCAAACATGTGAGCTGGAAGGCCTTTACCTTTACTGCTGAAGTCTCCTGTGGAAGAGGGAAAGGGACCCATGGCCGGCAGCTCTGAGCTGTGCCCTGTACAAAAGCCATGCCTGCCATTTGATTTCTTGTAAGACTTCCATAACTAGTTTCCCACACCCAAGAGATGCCAAGGAAGATGGGATATTTGCCAGCTTGGCAGTAAACGAGAGTTGCTCTTTGCAAGAAGCCTCTCTCCTCCAATTCTTATAACTTGCCTATGACGGCTGTGAGTTACAGCTGTGAGTCTGAAACTTCATCTTGATAACCATGTTACACAAATATTTTTCTTTAATAAAGAGAATATTTTCCTTGCATGGGTTGAGCAGTTGTCTTGGGCCTACAAGAAGATATTTCTGTCACTTGTGCCATGAATATGAGATGACAGATAAAGTTCTAAGGACAATTTTAAATTAGATTAATAGTTTTTCTCTATGGAATTCAACATTTTCCTCCTCCTAACAGATAGTGTCCATGGGACTCTAAATGAAAAAAAAGAAGAGCAAGCCAATACAATTTCTGTTACAGTTCCCACCTCTCTAGTACTTTGAGATGAATAATTTTTTTTCTGGCATACTCAGTTTGCTATCAAAAATTATGTTTAAGCTTTGCATGACTTGACACAAGATAATCCCTGGGAGTCATAGTCATGGCTGTGTTCTCTTATTTAACTTTGATAGAAAGCTTGGAGGAGAGGGAAGCAAAGGAAGGACGAAAACAAAAAAAAATAAAAAATTATTGTAATAAATTATAGCAATAAATTATAGCCACATGTTCTGAAATATATGGAATCCTTATCATTGCCATAGAATCATGGAATCAACTAGGTTGGAAAAGACATTTAAGATCATCAATTCCAACCATTACCCCAGGACTGCCAAGACCACCACTCAACCATGTCACTGAGGGCCTCATCTACATGGAGTTTGAATGCTTCTAGGGATGTTGATTCCACCACTACCCTGGGCAGCCTGTTCCAATGCCTGACCACCCTCTCTGTGAAGAAATTTTTCCTAATATCCAGCCTAAACCTTCCCTGGTTTTCAGTAAGGTTTCCCAAGGAATTCTGCCAACCAGCATCCTAAACAGGCCAAAGTCAGCTCTCCAGAAGTCTAAGGTGGAGGTTTTGCTGACCTTCCTGACATCTCCAAGGACTGAAAATTCAATCACTTTGTGATTTCTTTGCCCAAGACAGCCTCCAACCATCACATTGCCAACCAGTCCTCTGTTTGCGAACAGCAAATCTAGCCAGGCATCTTCCCTTGTTGGCTCACTAACAAGCTGTCTTAGGAAGCTACCATCCACATCCTCCAAGAGCCTCCTGGATTGTTTTTTCTCTGCTGTATTGTACTTCTAGCAGACATCTGGTAGGCTGAAGTCTCCCGCGAGAACAAGGGCTAGCAATTCCCATGCCTTTCTGTAGTGGAACTTTTATACTACGGGCAGACAAGAGGTGGGCCAGTACAAAAATACTTACCCAGGCTCCTGGATTTTGTTAAAGCTTTTGGCAAGAAAAAAAAAGTCTTTGAAACAAAACACACATTTTGAAAAATAGTTTTTGCCTTCAATTTTATTTTATTTCACTAACCTAATTTTTTAATTCTTCTTTTCCTCCCTTAACACATAGGACAACACATCTGAAACAGATGTACTCAGTTCTCTGCATTTTACCTTTCTCAACATTGCACCTGAGAAAAGCAAATATGGAAAAGTGCATTAGGAATTATTGTACTTTAGTGCAGAATACAGAAGTGCAGGCTACTGTACTGTATTTTACTGAAATAGAAGGTGATATTTTTAAAAATAGCTAATGGGAAAAGATGTTCCATTCTTTTTATCCTTTAAAACATCACAGGACTTCCTTCCGTTTTTATCATTTGCTCTTGCAGAGGTCGGAGATGAAAACATTCCCTTTCTTTCCTGGACAATAATTTATTCTGAGGGATAGCAGCCTTAGCTAGCACAGGAACTGGTGCTTTATGCATCTATGGAACAGCATCATCTGTATCATCCCACTGCAATGGGCAGCACTGATGATGCTTTCTTAGGGAAGCTGTACGAGTTTTATTGACAGGTAGAATTTAAAGCTGGGTAAAATCCATTCTATGGCCTGTCACACAAGCTGCTGAATGTGATATACTAGAAAATCAGTCTTAAATCACCTTGTCTTTAAGTCCACATATCCACAGTGCTGAGGCTATGAGAGAGAGCTGCTTGGCAGATATTTCTGTTGTCACAGGAATACACCTTGGGGTGAGTATGGAGTAAGGATTTAAACACTTAGTCCTCAGAAACGGGCCTCTCAAGGTTCCCTGAGCTACTTAAAGTAAGAAATTTAAATTCTCAGCATTTGGAAAAACAAGCAGAAGACAATCTAAAAATAGATCGCTTGTCAAGTATTTTTTTCATACTTTAGTAAGTTATG
The DNA here is from genome assembly GCA_026283785.1 of Coracopsis vasa. NCBI lineage: Eukaryota > Metazoa > Chordata > Aves > Psittaciformes > Psittacidae > Coracopsis > Coracopsis vasa. The sequence goes on along the minus strand of JANHGB010059147.1, from coordinate 30,307 downwards.
TTAACAGTACTTATTAAATAACACCCAAGTAAAGCATTTCTTTTCCATTCAAAGGACAAGAAAGGAATGATTTTTAAAGTTGAAATTGAAAAAAAATCAGAGGAGGGAATCATGTCTTCCTAACGGGTATGATATTTAATGGCTTATTCTGCTTTATAATTTAGACACAGCAAATGATTTTGCTGGAGTTTTATGGATGTTTAGGTCCTCAGGGCAGGCTGGGGACAGGTGGCTCTGTGCATGCTTGTTTACACAACTCTCCCAGGGCATCACAGCCTGATATGCCAACCTCTGGGCTTGTGCCCGTCTGTGACACTGGGCCAGATTGTCAGCGTTAGCCTAATAATTCCTGTAAGTCTGCTCTCTCCTTGAGCCAGAACACAAATATACCTCAGATGTAACTCAATATATGGCTTATCCCAGAGGTCCAGAGATGGCAAGTAAAGGCAGCTTTGATCACTTCCTTCACCTCCCTCTGAAGCAGATGTGAAACACTACTGTTTGAAAGAGGGGAGCATATCTGTTCTATGTAAATGATGCCACAAGGTGCAAGGGTATGCTAGAGGAGGTTTAAGTTATACTAACTGCAGCATATTACTTCTCCTTCATTTTTTCTGCATCTCCTTCCAAAGAGTAAGATGCAAATGCAGGAAATTAAAATGCTACCAGCAAGCCAAAAGGAGTATAGAAATAAAATTTTAAAAAAGCAAAATTTAATGTGAAAACAACTAAATAAAGCTTAAAGTTAACCTGTTAAATCTCATGGAAGCCTGCCTTGGTCACTGTGGAGCCCTGTTCTAAATTAATCAAATACATCTCATCTCTCCTTGTCAAAAAGCAGCCCAGAAGTATCTATTTCCAAGCTCATCCACCACCTTTTATCTCCCTCCTTTCTCTTTCTCAGCCCCCTGCCAGCTACCTCCAAAACTGTGTGAAAGCACAAGGTCTTGCACAGCCTTGGAGCAGGGTCAGGAACTGTGAGCCACCACCTCTCATAGCAGCAATGAGTTTCCACAGATCACAGAAGCAGCTTTGGTGCAGGTCATTGCTTTGTAGGACATGCAAAATAAACCAAAATCACACAGTTTTCTATAAGAAAGCTCTAAGATACACACTGCATTTATCTCAGCAAGTGTCTGCATATGGGTGATCACTAAGGCACTGCTGGCCTACGACATCATGGTGGAAGCACAAGACACTATGCAGACATTCAGCATGTATAAATCATTTTAAATTAATTTTTAGCCAAGAATTATGCTTTGAGTAAACTTTTAATACTGTAAACGGAGTCAACATGTAAACTGATAAACGTTTCTATTTTCAAAGATGTAAGGTAAACTTGTTCCTCCCCATAATAAAATAGATGTCTAATGCAAAGAGTAGAGCTTCTTATGCAGTTGGTCTGTTAAATTTGATCATAAGCCAATGGTAGAATCCTCTTTAACATCAAAACCAGCCCTGTGCTCTCTTAACCAACCTTTCTTAGTACCAGCATTTTATTCTTAATATTTTAAACTTTGAAAGTTAATTTCATTTTGGGGAACAGATGAAGGCTCCTAGTTTATTGACATTATTACCCATCTGTGATAAACAGGTAGCGAATGGGTAGAACATAAACATAATATATTAGCAAATTAATGTTTCTGAAGCTTCACAAACCAAATGCATAGATTCCTGTATGTATAATATAATAAAGATAAGAAAACCTTTCAGAAAATAGTCCTATCTCAAGCAAACAATTCTGTAAAGAAAATTGGAATAAAAAAAAATCAGAACTGCAATCCTCCTAAATTGAAGAATAAATACATGCTCAGAGAGGATTTGGGATTATACAAGGCTCATTCTAATTCAGCCACGCATAAGATGCTGACAGTAGCTCCTTAGAAGGAGATAGAAGACTAAATCTAGTTAACTTTAGAAAATTATCTTGATTCTGCCCTGGCACAGCACACAGAGTGTATTCAGGGACAGCTGCTCTTGAGGAGACTAGAGGGAGGGAAAGCAATGGCAGAATCACCTCCACTGGGATAAAGCAGCTTGATGTCTCCTCAGAGGCTGTTTAAGAGATTGATTGCTTCAGAGCATCAGCATCTTGGCTCTTCCTTTCCACTCATGCCCGCTTCCCACCTGCCTGTGCCAAAATGCTGTTCAGCTTGGTGTCTGCAGAACAGTGGCTGAAGGAAGATTCGTAATGTCATGACAGATTTTCTGTTACCAGCACACAGCTTGACTGTTGCTGTGGAAAAAAGGAAAAAAAAGGGAAAAAATGAGAGTGCTGAGGATGCCTGAGTCTAGTTTACTCTGTGATTTTCAGTTGTTAGAAGTTTGGAGCCTTTGAAATCTCCCCCGATTGGGTTTGGGCTGATTTACTGTTTCTTCATTGCAGATTTGACAATTATGTATTTATACAAAGATGCATTAACTAAGGACCCTCTGGAAAATGACAGAAGTGAAGAAGTGTGTGAAAGGTCAGAATAGGTCTCAGATCAAAATATAAGCTGAAATAAGGCTTGTTGATAAATGGTGTCATTTTAAAGGTGCCAAGGTGGCCTTGCAAATCCTCTGAACTTTATTCATCATGGACTGAAAAAACCTTAAATATTCAACAGGCAAAAACAACAACAAAAAAAATCTTTTCCAAATTAAACACACCTGCTCTGTCTATACAAGTAAACTAAGCAGGGCCAGGGTCTAATATGGGCTCAAGCAAGCACCTGTACTGTTAGCAAGTGTTAACTGCCCAGCAGAGTTTTGGTCAGTGCAAAGTGCTTTATGGACTCGGCCTATATGGTGTCAGTCAGCCCCAGGGCCAGTGAACTCTCCCAGCCCACTTTATCCCTGCAAGAATAAATGCAGTCTGCAGTTCCAAGCCATAAGAGGAAAAAAGGAAGAAAAAAACAGGCTACTTAAAGCAGCAAAATTTCCACCCTTACACAGGTTTATTTTTTAACCATGTATCATTCCAAATCAGTTTAAAATGACAGTTAAAATAGGAATAAATGTCTAGCACTTTTAAGAGAAAAAATGCGAGAGTGTATCATGGAAATGAGTCTTTACCCCTAATAGGTAACAGCTATAAGATGGTGATCCTATCACTAGAAAAGTCAGTCAGACATTCATTATGTGAGACAGAAAGGCAAAGGAGATGTGAATCTTGCCTAGTCACCCTTTATAATTACATAGCACATATATTTATCTACATGGCAACTCTGGCTCTTCTGAAGTAGCTGATCAAGGGCCTTATACCAGCAGATGCTGAACACCCGTTATGGAGCCACTGGATATCTTCAGTTCCTGTAGACATCCAAGTTAAAAGTGCTTCCCACCTAAGGGCGTCGTTCAACAGAAAATCTGGAAACCAGCAGCTAACATCCATCAAAACAGATAACTGTAACATACACAGGCTGGCAGGGTGGTTCTCCGTCCTGTTGAACAGATGTTAAGTGGAAGATCCCCCATACTATTTGACTATAATGTAGATAAGCATAAACTAGTTTGGTCCAGGCTAATTTCATAAAATATGGTGTTCATAAATTGTGGTAGGAGTTATACTTTACAAAACCCTCTTTAATTAAAGAACTTCAGAACACCTCATGAAAAGAGAAAATGTTCCCGGGCATCTCTTCCCATCTGGAAACTGCAACTAAATCTATGGAATCAAAGGAGTGACCCCAGTCAGGCTCAGTTCTTTACAGTTGCTGCTATTTTCATCTCTGCAAATGAAGAATAATAAAAAAAAGGCAATACAGAAAATGAGGCCAAGGACCATTTATTAGAATTAATTGCGACAGTTAGGCTGGCTTGCTAGTGGATTGGAAGGTATTTATTCATCCAGCTACCTTTTCAAAGAATACAATTTCTATCTCTTTGAACACTAGACTACTGTCACTTTTAATTGTCTCATATATATGAAGGAATTGCTTGCAAAATAGCTGTAGCCAGGAGTAAGGACACTGCAGATTGTCTAGTAATTACATGCATCCATTGTGCAAGATGGAATATAAATGGTAATATTATTCTGAAAGAACAAATGAAGTTGACAGCCAGACTAGTGATCTGTTGGGTGACCTGACAAGCGAAATACACCCTGGAGTTGAATCTTGTCTAAAGCAGAAACCAGCTCTACAATAATGAAACAAAGCTAGAGGAACTCCATTAAGAATCATTGGCAAGCAAACTTTAGCAAGCCATAGATTTCTTACCTATACAAAAATTGCATCCCACATCTGAGAGCAAAAATTTATCGTAGACAGGACTAAAAGTTTCCCAAAGTTGAAATAGCTCCTGGTGTGGCTGTCAGTATAAAAAGCAATATAATCTCTTTAAAATAGAATCCAGCAGGGATTTTCTTAGAGATTTTCAGAAAAAAATCTGAGAAAAAGGAGAGTTTAGGAAAGTCGTTGCTTTAAATGGCTGGTTCTTTCCTCTCTTGCACAGTTATAACTTTTCCTCAGTGTTAGTCTGTTTGAGGAAGGTACTGTCCTTTATTTCCAAAGTTCAAGTACAGTGCACGCTGGTAGTTCCCATCTGCTTTTGGATGCCTGCTGAGCTGCAATATCTGTAGGTAGGTAGTTTAGATCAGTCACACAAAAACAGAGGAAAGCAAGTTCAGCAAGGACGACCATTAAGAGGGCCAGTCTCCTTTACGTACATTTCAGCCGCATTGACCTTGACAGCATTTAATTCCTTCACCCTGAAATCATCCTGAAGTGTAAATATTACATTTCTTTAGGTAGCTCCTCCAATATTCTTCAAGTGCAGTCTTTCTTTAACTGTGATTGCAGTAAATGTGTTGGTTGTGGCACTGGTGGCCACACCTGGAGTACTGTGCCCAGTTCTGGGCTCTTCATTTCAGGAGATCTGGACATACTGAAAAATTCCAGCAAATACGGCTGAGTAGAAACACCTCTCCTATAAGGAAAGGCTGAAAGAGCTGGAACTGTTCCACCCAGAGAAGGCTCAGGAGAATCTTATCAATATATACAAATACCTGAATGGAGAGTGTAAAGAAGACAGAGCCGAGCTCTTTTCAGTGGTGCCCCGTGACAGGATCAGAGGCAATGGGAATAAGCTGAAACACAGGAGGTTCCCTCTGAACATCAGGAAACACTTTTTTACTGTGAGGGTGACCGAGCACTGCACAGGTTGTCCAAAGAGGCTGTGGAGTCTCCATCCTTAGAGATATTCAAAAGCCATCTGGACATGGTTCTAGGCAATCTGCTTGAGCAGGGGAGGTGGGCAGGATGACCTCGAGAGCTCTGTTCTTTCCAACCTCAACCATTCTGTGATTCTGCGGTTCTGTGTTTTGTGATTCTGTGCTCAACTTGGCAAAGACTAAACTCAGATTCTAACTGTTTGCAAAATATTTCAGGACATACTGTGGGTACCTTAGGAGAATGTCCCTTTTGTCAGGGGGTTTCCAGCAGGTTAGTTTTTCCACTATCAATCCACTTCTGAACATTTTCTAAAAGAAGAAAGAATCTGTATAAAAATCACATCAAAGATCACATTGCAAATAGCAATCTATGATGGAAGATGTATTGACACGTGGATCTTTGATTCCACAAGGCTTTGTTTTCAAGCTCTTCACAGGGTCCGAAAGGAAAATGCAGAGTTTGGACAAATTTGAAAGCTTGTCTGCCAAATGTATACTGAATTCAACTTTTATGAAAAATACATCAGGAGAATATAACTCATGGCTTTAAAAAGAGACTGTAGTCCAACTGTCCCTTGTGAACAGAAAAGGTTACCAGACTTTAGATCTATTCCAATTTAAATTGTTAAATATACAGGAAAGGGAACAGAGTGGAACACTGCAAATTTGCTAAAACCGTTTCAGGTACTTGCTTTACTGAGCACATCCCTCTATGACTTACTTTAGCTTAGCATTCATATTGCAGTAAGGATGATTTACCTGCACAGTGGCATGTGGGATGCAATTTAATAACCTTATATAATGATCTTACATAAGCTCCAAATTCTTGGCCAAGACTTCCCATTAAAAAAGAGATGATTATACTCTTAAGCACTAGATCACTTGGGTTCAATTCTGCTTTTACTCAACCGGAGGAGTAGGACAACATAAATAAGACTATCAGGACGAAGCTAAATATCTTTAACTGATTAGACCTTAATAGCCTGAGATGCTTCAAATATCTTAAGCCGTAATTTCCACCAATCTCCTTTTTCTTTAATGGTTTATAGTTGAATCTGTAATGACATTGACCAAGTATGCTGAATCCAGTGCAGTATTAAGAAAGCACTGCAATTGAAAAGCAGTAAGAAATTCAGCCTGCCCTCCTCTACGTTCAAAGTGTGGCAGAAACATAGAACCTCAGATGAACTGAGAAGTTTCTTATTTTTCATGGGGAAGTTCACAAATCTGAGCAATGATCAGCTGGCCTTATCATAAACCTTTGAACAAACAAATTCACAGACCTTAGTCCAGGCTTTCACAAGGAAGAAAGGTAGGACCCTGTTCATCTCTTATGTTTTCAAGAGTATTTCCTTCTAAACTCTCAAATATCTCACAGGGATAAAAGCTATTTCTTCACACAGAAAAGTCTAAATAGCACTGCAAGAGGAGCACTACAGAACAAAGACAGAATTGTCAGCCAATTCCTTCAGTCACCCCTGGACTGCTGCTAAGCATAGGTGTCAGAAATAGCACAGTGAACAGACCAAGATACCTGCGCATCTTGGGGGGTTTGACCACATCTCCTTATTCCTGTGTTCATACACTCCACAATCATACAGTCAATGCCACTCTTCTGGAAATCTCAAGACTGGTTTAGGGAAGTGAGGATACTTCAAATAACCCAAAACTCTGGACTGTGACAGATGAGGTTCTAATAAACTCCACGTATCATGAAGTTAAGAGTTATAGCTGCTGGATTTCCTGATGAATCTCTTTTCTTGTAATCAGAAAGCTTATGAGGAAAAACGTCTACTATGACAGAATGTAATTTTTTTAAAGAGCTTTTAAAAGTTAAGCACAGTATTTGATTTAAATCTATTATTTGATTACATTAACTAGAATTACAAGACTAGTTAGAATAAGAGTTACTAACAATGAATGAAACAAAGACAACTGATTATTTTATTTTAAAATGCAATGCTAATTTTTTTTTAAGCATCAAAACAAAATATGAAATTTCATTAATCTTCAGCATTTTCACAGATGCTATTTTGTGGAAAATCCAGTTCAGAAGTAAATTAACTGTCAAATCTATGTAGAAAAAACCTCAGTTCCAATCAGCTGCATACTCTACAAAACCCTAGTGGAAGGGCCTGCACCCATCCTGGGTAGCAAGAATCAGACCAGAAAATTTGCACCTTGAGCTCCCCGTTGGCCCAAAGGATTTATGATATGCAGAAAGGTGCATATGGAAGCCAGAAGTCTGCCTGCATTTACTATTACTGGATCCTGAGCAGACACTAAGCTTTTCAGTTGAAAGCACATTCACGGCACACACAAGTGCCCAGCTGTCTGTTACAGACTGTTTCTCTGCTGTATTCTCTTCAAACAAAGAGATGGAAAAAAAAGGAAAAAATCTGAAGTACACCACACTCCAACATAGCAAACAGAATCAAGGGGAAAAAATGCCACCAAGTAAAACTGGAAAAGAAGAAATTGAATATTTTCTAGCCATTGGAAGAGAAAAAGCATCTGGTTTTATAATTTATTCAATTTTTCTTTTACTTTTCATAACCTATGAGAAAACAGAAAGAAAAAAAAGCCACTTACCACTGTGGCTTTTCTGGTTACAGGTCAAAATGGTGAGACCATGGTTTAAGCTGAACAAAGAGCTGGGAGGTTTGTGACTCTACGTTCCTTCCCCTATCCAAAGCTTTGAAATATTCCAGGGGTTTTAGCTGTATGTAATACAAAATAGCCAGAATGATAACCTTGCAAATAGTTGCATTATTTAAATTGCAAACCAAACCAAAATATTTGTTTGGATGTTTTTCTGACATGAAGTAAGGCCTGCAGAATCAGACCTCAAGTTTATAAATTGTCTGTGCAAACACATTTTTTTTCACTCTAAAACAGATGAGTCCAAGCTGTTTGTTTTCTTCTTTTAAACACAATTTGGGTTATACATCTTGCACCATCTTTTCACCTAAGGCAAATGTAACTCTGGCACTCAAGAAGCTTGGCACTACAGGTACCTGGACTTTTTGAAAGGAGTTTATAGTTTCAGTGGATACTGCCAAGTAGGCTGATTACAGCCTTATGGTAATTTTTGGCTTTTCCCCAACACACTGCTTTCCTGTGTCAGCCCACTAAACAAAAATTCCATCATTTAGTTTTAAGCACAAGGCAATTCATTTCTTTCCATAGAGGAGGTTGTAGATATTTTACACTAAAACTCGTTTTCAGTATAAAATTTTACATCCTGCGTTTCTGTACTGAATTCAGTGAAGATCCATAAATCTTATAAAGAACTAGGATGGACACTAATTAAAAGAAAAAAAAAAACTTTCACATTTTTTTAGATCTATTTCTTCTTTGGAACAAAATTTACCATATTCTGCTGACTGAGTTAAGACAAGATTCTAATCAATTTAAGTAAATGACTCCAAAGTCTCTTGACCACTGTTCCCCTCCAGAGTTTCTCACAGACAACCAATGCAGACATATGGAAATACCAAATTTGCAATGTTTACTGTTTCACGTGTGTCTGTGGATGAACTGCACATCACTTAGGTTGGCCTTGCAGAGCTCCAGGGGTCCACACAAGCCTCACTCTAGAATTCATTTAGTGCCACTAATTTGGCTGAAACTGGCTCTCTACTTCCATGCTTTGCTTATACTCGTATTATTACAGCAGTCTAAGTACTTTAGTCTGTCTTACTATTCTTACAAGAAGATACATTCTCAGAGGCCAGAGGTAAGAGACCGCAACACACGGCTTTGATGGCCGATGCATCACCTTTCTCTCTAATACATCCAGGGGCCTGAAGGATATAATGCAAGTTTATCTGAGCCTGTGCAAATATCTAGTGCAAGGCATCCCTTCTTCATAAAAAACATGATTCTAGCTCTAGATTTTCTCAGAATAATCATTCTGGACATTATTCACTTATAGTAAAAAGAAGTGAATTCTTTTCCTAAATTTGATAGAAGCAGATTTGTTACCCTTTACTCAGCTGAAAAAAAAAGTTAGAAAGTTATCCTTGGATAATACTGTTCATGTAAAATTTCATTATCACGGGTGCCTATTTTTGTGTGATTGGAGAGATACAAGACAGTGACTAGACTTTAAGTGATTTTGAGATTAACATAGCTGTATTTTTCTTTCTGAATGGATCTTTAGAATATTGCAGTTATTTTTCATTATTACTGCTTTGTACAGTATAACAAAATCATCATGCTTCTCTACTCGTGAAAAAACACACCCCTGATCAGTTTTGACTGCTGTAAATTTTAAATACTCCAGCTGTCAGAAAAACAAGGTGTCAGAATATAATTTTATCTTTGGTTCATAAAAGATATTAAAGAGTGCCCATATTGCTGTCTGTTGCATTATCATACAGCATATAGGAACCAGATCTATTTCTGACTCCTGCCAGGGCCTGCCTCAGCATGTAGGAATGAACTGGTAAACAGAGCTGTGCAAACAATTGATTTTTCAGTGACTGACTGCTGAACCACAGTATTAAAGACAGTCTGGTCACATTGAACTACAATCAAAAATGAAAAAGAAACTGACATGCACTTTTTCTGCATCTGAATTAAAAGCATGAAAAATGTGTTTCTGTTCATACAGCATGTTTTAAGCCAGACACTTATAGTAAAAATACAGGAATCAAAGAGGTTGGAGACAGACAAGGGCACAACCACTTTGTATTGAAGAGTGAAGGTATTTACCCAGGAAGATGGAAGGTGCCCATCTTTGTCTTAGAGTTTTGGAAACCACCTTCCCATCACTATGGGAAAATGCACTAATCATATGTTCTTGTTTTCAGGCTCTCCCCTCATCGGTATATAAAATACTGTACTCTATACAAAAATTCTTTATTCATTATGTGATTATTGACCATGAAGTTAGGAGTCTCCTGTTTCTGTCTTGTGTAATGAGTATTCTGTTATTTTCACCAAAGTGGAATAGCTTCAGCAGAACAGTGTGAAACACATCTACCCCACCACAGTCCCACAGGAAGGGTGTTTCAAATCTTGAATGAGTGCACTAACCTGTTCTTTCAAAGGAGGGCTTTTCGTCCTCCAGACAACCCTGAAAAAATAGTGCCTATCAGAATCTATTCGGTAAATTCAACCTGTGTTTGTCAACATTTTAGGTGAATGGCCATTTTACATCGTCTACCAGTGGAATTTTAAAATCACAGTTAAATCTTGATCTTTTGTGTTTTGTTTTGCTTTTTGTTTTGCTTTGTTTGCGATTTTTTTTGAGGGAGGTGGTTTCTGAGCATACACCTAATCTGCATCTACTAAGTCACTATTACTTAACTTATGGAAGTCCTGCCTGCAGCTCACTTGCACTGCAAGCTGGACTCAAGTATAAAAAAAAAAATCCCTTTTGGTTTTTGGACCTCTGACCTAAAAATATTTTGTCTCTTGATCTGATAATAAAAATTCTTAGGAGTAGGATAGCGTGAAGAGTGGTGCCAGTGAGATACACTCTTTCAAAGGGTAGAGCAGTGAAAGAAACATGTCAGAATATCTGTTATCCAGAGAATCTTAACTAGATACTGATTTTTATCTGAAAACCAAATTCTGCCTTTAGATTATATATGTGCAACTCACTTCATGTAGCCTTTGGGCTGGAATAAGGGAAGTTTTGATGTTTCAGTGGTGGCTGGGGGACTTGTGGCCCTACTGTGTGACATATACAAGTTCAGCCTAAACTGCAATCGTCCTGCGGAGATTGGCATCTACAAACTTCAGGCAAGAAGCAGGATTTGAGCACAGATCTCCTGGATGGCAACTAGTTCAGAGTGTCCCAGTTTGACTTCCTATCTTCATGGTGGCACAAAAGACACCACTAAGGCAATAGGTTTTAATTATCATATTGTCTTCAGTGCCAGACATAATTGCAAATTAATGTGAAGGCATACTACATATGATGTGCATAACTGAGAAAATACCTGAGTGAATAGTAACTGGTGTTAGCCACGCATGGGCAGAATATTAATCTTAGTAACTGTAACAATGGCCACAGTGATAACAGCAATTGGTCAGAGTCACCAGATTTAGGCTATTGAATGACCCTTGGGAAGCAATTAAAGACTATTTGTTTAGTGGATATGCAGAGAATAAAAGCTCAGGTTCAAGCTCTAAACAATCTTCAGTTTCTTAATGGCAGTAGAATGCAAGTGCAGCAGTAGGGATGCTAAACAACTTTAAAACCAGGCTAAAACCACTGGCTGAAAACATCTGGAGGAAGAGCCAGTGAGATTTTTGCTCTTAAATAAGTCCAGCTCTCATGATGATTTTATCCAGTTAGCTTGGTTTTTTTACCTTACCATGCATCACTGCCCTGCAATACTGATTTAGCTAAGTAATTACTCAACAGAACAATTATTTAATTGCTGAACATGAATATTAACAGCCAAATGATAGTTGGCTATATATTATAGGTATATATAACAGCTTAATAAATAATTATAGCTAAATAAATAAAGATTTGTTTTCTGAACTTGGACAGTTTAACCTTATATGGAGTAATTTATTAAATTTGTATTCTTCTAGTAGTCCCTGGTCATTAAAAATTTTACTTATAAAGTCTGTGAAGTTGCAAAATGGAAATGCACTTACTGCAAACAGATATTACTCATAATAATACTGTTGCAGTAGTTACAGAAATTATTGGTTTTGTAGAAGTCAAACCCAAAATATATTTAAAAGATACATTGAGCTCAGACCACTTGGGTTTACTGGAGTACTTTTTACTATACTCTCTAGAACAATAGAATCAGCATAAAAGTGGGCAGAACAAACCTTCCATAAGAACAGAAAACAAACCAGTGCTTGTGCTTTCCACTTAAACTTTGCCTTTAGACACCCCAAACTCTCTCTTTTTAAGGCATATTTAGTTTTATTGTGCTTTTATCATGGGTAATTTCCAACTCTAGATTTTAAAGATACCTACTGATATACTTCAACTAATAAATGGCACCCTCTATGTTAATTTTCATCAGATACCTCTCTAGAATATCATACTTTAAGTTAACTACTTTTCGATAATGTGTATCAGCAATTTCTTCTTCTTAAAGCCTTAACTAAAATAATTTTGTTTATCCTGTTACTTTTACTCTGCTTAATTTTACACTATGCAGCATAATTATTCTGCCATAATCAGCTAGCTTTCATGATGGAATAATGTATCAAGGACACCAACTCCAGGTATGCAAAGTGCCTTTGCTGCTGAGAACTGCTTAAATTCCACAGAGAAATGTGAACAGATAGAGTATTTTCAAATGGAGATAGCAACATAGCAAATAGCAATGCGGCATTGTCATTTTGAGATAAAAGGTAGCAATCTGTTATTGTGATCACAGTTATTTAAAGACTGCTTTCAAATTAGCTTTGCAGTCACCAATGTGTAAATATTTAATTTTTTTTCTAAGTGAACATGAACCAGTTCCTTGAGTGAAAACAGAACATGTCTGAATTCAATGTACTTCTATATAAAAATGATGGTTTCTTTCAGAGGAAAAACACATCAAAAGTAATGTATCCAATAGAACTTCAGGCTTGACAGATGTAGATAAATAAAAGTTGAAATGTAGTGCTAGTGTTTGTCACTGGGAACATGATACGGAATTTAGGTCAAGATGTATTATAAATTTAGCACAGTTTTAAATACAATACCCAAACTTGAGAAATCGTTCCAACCAAGTATAACACTTCTTTCTTTAGAGTCTCCCCTGTTCTGTAACTCTGACTAACTTCAACCATTGAACTCCAGCTATGAATGGTGAGACGAAGGAATTAGGGCCAAGTGTATAGCTCACGTTGCCACTCTGGTATAGATACCAGAAAACTGCACACCACACTCTAGGCCCACCATTTGAACTTTTTACTGAGGTGTAATCTTACAGAAAATCAAAATGCATAGGGCCTATCCATTCATTACTCCTTTAATAAAAAAGTGCATTGAAGTCAACAGGGCTTCTTGTCCATTTTCGTATTTCTCTTTCTTACTCACCACTCACTACTTCTATTCCACCTTCACTAGCCCATGTTGGTTTTCCTAAGTTTAGCAGAGATTTTGCATGAGCAAAACAAAGAGTATTTGATCTTAGACATCAAATTAAATTACCCATATAGATTAGATGAGTCCCATGTATTTTCAGATGAGTCACTTTCTACTTCCAGTAAGACTGTGCATCCAAACCTTAGATGTCTGCTGCTTGACAAGTAAATTATCTCAGTAAAGCTTAGCTGCGGCTCATATGATGGAGGAAAGAAAGCAGGCAACTTCGTTTCCTTTTGGACTGACTTGGGTGAACACCCTATTATATTCCCAACCTACATAAGTTGTTTCTTCCTTCCATGGTGTTGCTCTGCCATGAAATCAAAGGATACTCAGTTCTTTGCAAGACAAATGCTGTTCTACCTATGGACTGCAAAGAAGGGAGGGAGAGAGAAGCTTTGTGCCTTCACTGCTACTCCCTTATCCCAACTTTGTGTTCTGGCCAGATGCAAGGTGACCCTAAGCAGTTTCATGTGTGGACTTAAAAATTACAAGACAGAAAGTGAATGGTCCCTTTTTTTTTCTCCTCTTGTATACGGAACTCCCATTGGCTTTCCTGGGTGCTCCCTCTATAGAGTGATGAGCAACAGGTCAGAGGAGATGAAAGGCTTTTTACCTGCCAACCCCAGAGTTCAGGATGTGTTGTTTCTCCTGCAGCAGTTGATGACACCCTAACACCTTAGCAGCACAGGAGCTGCATTCCTACGCTGTAACAGGGGAAGCAGGACCAAGGGCCTGAACTAAGGTCTTGGCAGGTAAGTGAAGGAGCAAACAGTATCAAACAGCTTTGTTTGAAAGTGTATGTCTTTGTAATGTTTAAGTCTTAATATGTGCTATGCTTTACCTGGGAGGCTAAACTTCCAATTTTCAGAAGAGTATTTGAGATCACATATTAATTCTGCCAAAAGCTTAAAAAAATATTGAAGAAACTCATAAATGTTGAAAAAACTCATAAAAAATGCATAAGGGCTGGAAAGGTTAAATGTGCTAAAAATGTCCCAAAGCTGGGATTTCTTCTCAGAGCTAAGCCGAAGTTATTCAGATTAGTGAGGGAAGAAGCTTTATGCTACCAACATATTTTTGTATATAACCACTTAGGAGGACTGAAAGCATCATTGTATGGTGAATATTCAATATTCAAAATATGAGCTGTCTTGGGATTGGGAAGGGGAATTTTTTTGCTTGGTTCCCTATGTGTCTCAACTGGACACATAAGGAACACCCGATAAAGGGGAATCTCCATCTCTTTACTACGTTCCACTTCTTAAGGTTAATTATTGGAACCACATTTCCTATATGAATATTTATGTTTTTCAAAACATACTTTATTTCAATAGTTATCAGGAATTGTGTTTTTGCTGGCAATACACATTCCAGAACATTCATGGAGAGCACACACAGAGGAAGTCGCTACCACTAAAGCAAATCCTATTAAAAGGATATTACTGAAAAATAAGTAATGCTAGTTACCAGCTCAAAAAAGAAGAAAAACCCAAACAAAACCACAACCAAACCATACTCACATAAGGGAAGTCTTTCTTTTCCGTGCTTGTGGTAATAAGAGGATAATGGATGCCTTTCTGTTGAGAGGCAGTAAGTTTTACTTTCAGGAATGAAAAACAGATTTAGGTCAGAGGAGGAAATCATAAGAAGCTGCCACACGCTAAGTTCTGTATCTGAGTCGTCTACTGCCACTGTGTCCTGGAGAGGAAAAAAGGAAATGTTCCTAAAGAATTAACAGCCATCCATAACTGGTGGGGCACCAAAGCCTCATCAGTGTCCAGTTCAGATGTCCATACTCTTATTCTTACTAGTATTTTCATTTTACTGAGTGAAATTACTCCAGACAGAAGTGACCTCTAAGTTTGTGTCCATCTTTCAGTGGATAAACTGTGAGCTTGTAAAAAAAATACATATGGCAATAGGAACTGTTAATTGCTATTTATCAGAATTAAGGAGAAAAGTAGTAAAATTTCTCTCCAAAATTTTACGGGCAAGAGTGGAAAATGAACCACTTTACATAGGTTTATATCTTTTAAAAGTCTTCATTACTATAATCATTGTTTTAAATTAACTTTCTCTAGACAAAATAAAGTGTTGTACTACATTGCAGCCTCACTGTTAGGAATGAAGACAGAGGAGACAATGCAGGAAGGCCAACACATACAACCAAAATGGAGAGTATCCAAGTCATAGAAGAATGGTAAGTTGGTCAAACCATTGTCTAGTATATGTTTTTATTTGCCTATAATTAATATCAAGAACTGACTTGTATTTTATCCTTTGGGAATGTCCTTTTAATTACTTTTCCTCAAAAAAAAAAACCAAAAAAACCCAAAAAAAACCACACTATACAAAAGGAAGCCAAATCTGTCCTTACAGTGAAATGCCAGCAGAGATATTCATAAGGCTGGCTTACTTACAGTTTCTTATTTGTTAGGAAGAGCTGCAAGGAGGAATGGGAGGTACATGGATGATTCCATAGACCTGTAGGATTATTTTCTTCTGTTTGTCCAAACAAGAATAAAAACTAATGGGCACAAGCATACTTCACAGTCGGATTTTGAATGTGGCTATTTTTCATAAAACATCTTGGGGTATGGTTTCACTGGAATACACCAAGGAAATGCATACCTTGAAAAATGAGCTAATGCACACCAAAAGTCTGAGCTTCTGTTTTTGTCTAAGGCTTGAGCCCATGGTTTTTGTGTTGGGAAAAATGCTAACCTATCAGTGTCTTTGATTTCTCTGATCCCATGAAGAGTAAATTAAAACTCAGCTCTAGAGGATATGATTGATGGAAAAAGAAACTCAAACAACTCATCTTCATTGCTACTCATGGTCATTTATAAGAGGACAATGTCAGAAATTTCCACAAAATACTTTCCACAAAATAGTGAAATTTCCACAAAATAGTGAAAAGAGCTTCCCCTTAGACAATGAGGAATCACAAGCTGCTTGTCAGCTCCATCCACTTCAGCAGGTTCTTTTCACTCTCCTCAGAGAGAGGACTTTTCACCTTCAATTCTGTATGTTAATACTTTCTGGTTCAAATTACAATTATTTTGCTGGATAGT
The DNA here is from genome assembly GCA_026283785.1 of Coracopsis vasa. Lineage (NCBI taxonomy): Eukaryota > Metazoa > Chordata > Aves > Psittaciformes > Psittacidae > Coracopsis > Coracopsis vasa. Next base: position 14,010 of record JANHGB010059147.1, on the reverse strand, counting down.
GTAAATGTTAAACACTTTCTCATTTATTAGATCTTTTGGACTGCCAAAACATTATTACAAATAGTTTCCCATCATCCGGTCTGCCTTGCATGCAGAGTAGGAGCTGCTAAATGGCCTTAATGAGAAATCATATAGAGAAATATCACTTATTGTACAACATGATTACACAGAATCTGTTAACAACAGCTAGTAAATCTCTTGTGTTGGATCCTATCGGGAAGCAGAGGATGAACACTCAGAGTTAAGTTTAAAAATCATGTTTAATTGTTGTTAAGTAACTTGGGGTATTATCTTCTCAAGCTATTAATTGGTACGTTAATGGATCAGTGATGCGCATTAGTCTTCTGATCACTTATCCAGTGTGTTCTCTGTTACAAGCCACAAATAGTTTCCTCCAGAAAATGGGAATAAGGACTTTTTCCCATTTCTTCTCTCTCCAGTTTTGCCAGCAACATCCATCACATCTCATGCCAATGGATCATCATTCAGGTCAATAGCACCAAACAGAGGGAAACTTAGCAACCCTTAGGTACAAGCACAGAGAAATATGCTAATTTAAAAGCTCTCTGAATTACTATTTTGTTGGGCCTCATTAGTATGCTCTTGGCTGCCAAAAGACTTTTGTTTTTCTTGTCCTTCCTGAACCAAACCATGCAGCAACTAGTGCCTGGCCAAGCACCATCAGGAGCAGGCAGAGACATCAGGTATCATCTAAAAAAAGAGATTCTATGAAAGAAAGTCTGTTGCCAGGTCCCTGAAATCACATCTCCTTTAACTGCAGAGGCAGGAATCCAATGCTGTTATGGGATTTTGTCTTTGACTCTGATGGCTAACAACACTAATAGAAAACTTGTAGAAAGCCAAGTGCATGTCGTGTAATATTAAGCATGTTTAGTGGGCTATTGAGATAATGAATGCACAAGTGAAGAGTGAACAAAATTCCCCTGTCACTGCTGAAGCCCTGTTGCTTCCAGTTTTCACTCTGGACTAAAGTGCAGCTGAAAGGAGAATTTTTTGGACAAATGTATTAAAACACTGTTACAAAAATAGAAGCATATTTGTAATGATATTTTGCTTTTGCAGCCAAAACCCTACTGCAGAAGAAATTTTGTCTTGGGCTCAGAATTTTGACAAGATGATGAAAACACCAGCTGGGAGGAACCTTTTCAGAGAGTTTCTTCGAACAGAGTATAGTGAGGAGAACCTGCTTTTCTGGCTTGCATGTGAGGATCTAAAGAAGGAACAGAACAAGAAAGTTATTGAAGAAAAAGCAAGACTTATATACGAAGACTACATCTCTATACTATCACCGAAAGAGGTAAAGCCGTAAATGTTACATTTACAATTTCTGTTGTTCCAGAGCAGAAATGTTATACCCTGGATTGTCAGATAGGGGTCTGAAAGCCTGCCTGATCTGTCAGAGGAAAGTCTTAGTATGGACATTAAATCAGGAAAGAAAAGGACACACAAAGTCGAGGCAGAGGTGCCGGGCCATTTAGCAGCACTGGCTGCAACACCTCAAAGTTCTCTGTAAGACTCAAGAAACTCCAATAAGAGAAGGCTGAGATACAGGTATGCTTCTTCAGTAATGCAACATGCCAGCCAGAGAGAGGAAGTAATGAAAATGGATTTCTGGAGAAAAGGCACCAAAATTAAGGAATTTAAATCAGAATCATGATAGATTTATCTGCTGCAACAGCTGTCTGGGAGAAAATCCAAATCTGAAGTGGTTATTCCTATATGAGAGTCCAGAAATGGAGACCACATTATTTTCTATAATGAAAGGTATGATAATATCTAGGAAATTATGTAAGATTTTCATCAACCCTTAAACTGAAATAGACAAATTCTGAAATTATCATCACCTGGAGGAAAGAAAAAGCATCCACTGTCAAACCACATTTTGGAATGGAGAGAGATAGAAATGCATAAGCACTATAGAAGAGTCTTTCTTGGGCCAAGTCATGTATTTAGCTCCTTTGCCTTGACTCTGTGCATTGCACCTGACTTTTTACTAGACGGTATTATGCTAATTTATGCTCACTGTGGACCTTGCTTCCTACATTTTATTTCTGCACTGCATTTAGTAATAATTTGCAATTTCATTCACGTGAATAAAGCCAACAGCTCCATTATTTTCTCTTGTGCCATAGGGTATACTTTTGCTGTGGAGTGAGATAACAGCCAGTACAGCAAGCTAATAATGAGTTTTTCTTATAATTTAATATCTTTAGTACATATGTATGTGCTGAATGCTCAGTTGTCTTTTTAGGGTAAGATCACTAGCAGTAAAAATTCAAACACTGCGTATTGTTTGACTTGGGTTTAAAAAACTTGTGATGCAGATGTCATCAATCCAGTCGCTCCTGCCCCGACTGGAAATCTTATGAGACAAACAAGAGTTCTTTGCCATGCGTTAGATTAGCACTGGAGCTGAAAAGTTCTTGTTCATTCAGGTGTCCTGTTCCAGATATTCTCTTCCGGCATAAGAGCTGAAATTTTTAGGATCACTTGTTCAGTAATTAAGTTATTGAGGCAGAAGGTCTTAGTGTTCTAAACAGATATCTTGTATTCACCTATTTAGCAAGGAAATACCTTTAGTAACTCCAACTAGTTTTGCCATCTGGCTTTAGTCACTGAAAAAATACAATGTAAATTAATATTTCCAAAATTAAATTTTTTTTATTCTGTAAGTACAACTAACTTTTGTTATATACAATGGCACAAAACCCCACCATCCTACCAAGTTTGAGATTTTATCCCAGCTGTTACATTTCATAATAAAGAATCAATTAGCTAGCTGCATAAATTGGTTTTGCTAAGATACATCTGTGTATATCTGTGTCAGGGGAAGGATTGCTTAAATCTTAGTGTGCCATTTCTGTGCTACAGAAATTCAATGGTCTAGGATTTAAATCTATTCAAATAAATTTCAAAGACACATGGCTGCAACACTGCTTCTCAAAACCAACATAACATTACACCCTTGCTTGCTGTTGTGTCTAAATGCTGGCAGTCACTGGCCAAGCAGCCCCACTGGTCTCTTCATTCCTGATGTGCAGTCCGATCTGCTTGCACAGCTATATTAGTCAATGAATTCAATGAGAAAAGTGCCTGGGTTGAAAAACAGCCCAGAAAAAAAATGCCATTTTCAGATGGATCGATTCCTTAACTCAGCTAGCTGTGGAGCTGCCCAGACCAAGGCAAGCACTGGGGTGGGAATGAGGGGAGATTGTTCATGGCAGCTGATGCAACACCACAGCCGATCCATAATGAAGGGGCCCCAGGGTGCTGTGTGCAGGCATAGAAATGAGCACTTATGGACAGTGTGCATAAAGCAGCTGTAATAGCTGTTCTGCAGGGAGAGCGTACTTGAGTAAAATTTATGGTTTGCTAGCATGAATAAGCAACAATTTACCCACAGTTAGGCTGCATCATAGTTGTGCCTTGTGACTGATAATCAAGTAACAGCAAATACTGGAGGAGGAAGAGCTTGCCTGATGTGGCAGTAGCATAGTCCAACGTGCCAACAAACCAACAATGCCAGATTTTACAGTTGATATTGAAAATGTAATGAAAGTGTATATTTACTACTCAGTACCATATCATACTACTGTATCATACCACTGACAGTGGGATTGAGTGCGCCCTCAGCAAGTTTGCCGATGACACCAAGCTGTGCGGTTCGGTTGATACGCTGGAGGG
>JANHGB010059147.1:0-10205 GCA_026283785.1 Coracopsis vasa | reverse complement strand
ATAAGGATGCTGGGGAGGGACTCTTCATTAGGGACTGTAGTGATAGGACAAGGGGTAATGGATTAAAACTTAAACAGGGGAAGTTTAGATTGGATATAAGGAAGAAGTTCTTCACTGTTAGGGTGGTGAGGCACTGGAATAGGTTGCCCAAGGAAGTTGTGAATGCTCCATCCCTGGTGGTGTTCAAGACCAGGTTGGACAGAGCCTTGGTTAGCATGGTTTAGTGGGAGGTGTCCCTGCCAATGGCAGGGGAGTTGGAACCAGATGATCTTAAGGTCCTTTCCAACCCTAATTATTCTATTCTATGATTCTATTTCAAATACTTGCTTCACCATATATAAAAAACCACAAGCTCACACATGCACATGTGGTCTGAGTTCTCATCTCAGTTAGCCTCCTTCACATCTCAAGGTATTTTGATATGTGAACTCAGTCCTTCAGACAATATGAATATCTGTTTTTAAGGCTGCAGAGTAGTAAGGTCAGATTGCAACCTGGTATAAATCATAGTAGCTTAACTCATCGATGCTTGGTATTTCTCTACTTTATTTTAGCCTTTTCTTTTTAGCTGAGTAAACCCTTGCTGGCCCCAGTGGGCTTTCCTGCTACTGCCATTTTATTTAATCCAGAAGGCATTAATTTTACTGGGTTTAGGGCATTTTGTGGATAAGCTGTACATTCATTCAAATTTCTAAATGATATTCTAAAATCATCTGTGCATTCATCCCAAGAATAATATGCCCTTTACTGCCTGAGCACAGGAGTTCATTACAAATGGAAAGTAAATATGAAGCGAAAACAGACACTTGCTAACAACTTCAATATGGATACATGATATCCTGAAAGTATTAATGGTATAAATCACCAGATGTTAGAGAGTCTTGGAAAGAAGAACAAATCTGAAATATTTAAGATTAATGGGGAGATTAGCACAATAACAATGATTAAAAACTCTGGGTAATTTGAGAGTAATAAGTGTAAGTGCCTGAAAAAAATAGGGGAAATATCCATAGGGCAGCCAGATGAGACTGCTGAATAGAAAGCTTCTAAAGATTTAACCACAAGTGATCAGGAAAAAACATTTCAGCTCTCTGAATGAGAGTCATTCATTTCAGAGAAAGAATTTTAAATATGTAATTTTTTATGTAAAATAACATATTTGGGGAAATACAGGTTACTGCAGCTATTTATTTAGCTGCACTGTATTTATTCTGTTATACAGCTGCATTTCATCTTACAGATCTTAAGATGGATGCACAGACTAAGTCAAAACTAAAATAGAGTTGATGGGCTCGATCTGTAATTGTGTGGTGGCTCCGAAAGAAGCATAGGGCATTGCTTGAATAAATCGATAAACTCGGGGTGTTCAGTGGTGCCCTGAGAAATAAAGATACATACAACAGCCTTTCTGATATTACTGTTTAACATCAGTCTGTTCTCATCTTCTTCAGGTTAGTCTTGATTCCCGGGTGAGAGAAGTGATCAACAGGAACTTGCTGGATCCCAGCCCTCACATGTATGAAGATGCCCAACTCCAGATATATACCCTAATGCATAGGGACTCTTTTCCAAGGTTTTTGAACTCTCAGATTTATAAGTCTCTTGTTGAAAGTATTACAGGCTCTACTTCTGAAACTTAGTTTTAATTTTCAAACAAAATAACTTGATTTTCTTTTTGGGTGGGTGGGATGGAAGAAAAGTAGTTTAATAACATCTGGAGCTGGGTTCCTGAAGAACTACAGTTTAGCACTACTCAGGCTACTGTGAAGAAAACAGATACATATTATGGTCTCTGTCTACATTTTTACCAAGGTTCTCCTTGCTTGAGATGGCGTGGGAGGGGAACAGTGGATTTGCCAAAATACATTTGTTTCGCACTCCTTTCACCCTACTGCAGTCAAGATTGCAATGATGTATTTGTAGTTTTATGAACAGTCTCCTTGTGTATCCTCACACTGCATGTGCAAGGTAAAACTGCTTCACTTACCACTTAGTTGTTGCAATATTTAATCCAATAACATAAATTATATCTGTATTTAAGAACTTTTTTTGTGCAATACAGTCTTATGGTACATAGAAACAATTGCAGCAAACCAGAAAGAGGCTTGCATTTTTTAACACCACTAACTGAAAAAAGCCAATTTTTAAGGTGTAGCATTACTCAACATGCTCTACTGAGTACAATACACTGACTTTTTGAAGCCAATATTTCTGTACAGAAAAAAAAGAGCTATTTATCACTGTTTATTTAAAATAAATCAAGCGGAGGATTCCTCTGGTTGTTCACTGCCAAAACTGTGGCATTTTCATTACAGAGTTTGCAATGTCAAAAAAAGCAAAAAAAAAAAAAGCAAAAAAAAAAAAAGCACAAATCACTTAAAGGGATCCATATCTGGGTGACACAATCTATGCGCTGATATTGTTTAATTGTTAAAAGAACAAAGATTTTCAATGTACATTTCAGATGTCAGATACTGTAATTGATTTATTAAAGACTGGCTATCCAGTTCTAACACTGTTGTAAAATGTTATGTACTTCAGCAAAAAACAAAAACAAAACCACAAAAAGCTTGATAATTTAGTTTTTTGAATAAAGAAATTTAATAAAAGATTGCCTACATGTAGCATTTTAGAGCATTTTAGAACATTTTGATGAATTGCATCTGTCCTGTAAAATATTTTTTTTGAAAGCTAAATCCAGTAAAAAATGTTTTTAAACAAAGTAATGTTTAGGTGGTGGGTTAAAAGACTTATCTTAACTTCTAGCCTGACTGATTTTGAGTAGCTCCTTGAAAACAAGGGGTTTGGAGAGTAATATTAAACCAAACTTCAAGGGCTCCTAAACCTACAGTCGTTACCCAAGCAAAATGCCTACGGAAATGCAACAGGTGTCTTTCCTGGGTAAAGAATCCTGTACTGAGCCCTTATAATCAGAGCTAAGGCAGCACAGTACCCCCATCATTTGGCTGCCATGGTGTTTTTAATAGGTGTTTGCTTGGACTTTTTATCAAAAAATGTCCAATTTTAGGACACATTTTGATGTTTAAAGAGACAGTGACGTGGAATTTAAAAAAACCCCATCCTCATTCCTAGCATAAACAAGCAAAATGAGTGTTAGCATCCCTCACAAACTGCTAAAGATAGACCAAGAAATGGGTTTGAATACTTGTTAAATATATATATATGTATGTATGTTTGTATGTGTGTATATATATATTTAATACTGACAACTCTGGTCTTATACTAAGACTTAAGAGGCAAGGTTCTTCTCACTTATATAGGACTAAACTTGACGTAAGTCCGTTGCTTTTGATGGGACTGGAAGGTCTGGCAGTTGTGTCCTTGAGTGGAATCTAGCCCCAATACACTTGGCTCCAACCCCCAGTTACCCCTTGCAGGCAGCCTTCAGTGACAGCTCTCCCTGGAGCCGCTGCTGCTGAGGCAGGTCTGCTGCTATACAGTAACTGGTAGGATGCAGGTCTTAGTTTATCTTCTGGGGCTTATTTTTTTCCTTTGTTTTACTACCTCTCATTTTTTTAATTTATTGAACATGCTTCAAATAGCAAGTCTGGGGAATTTTTTAATCATTCTTTTTACTTGAAACCTGTGTGCTTTTTTTGGATATATATACGAACAATTTAATGAACTGTTTCTTAAACTCATTTGGTTTTGTAATTTATATAGAATTCAGGAGATGATTAAAAGGGCTATTCTCTATTCCCTATGCAAATATTTTAACTGTTGTAGTGTTTGACAAAATGGGATCTAAACAAAAAATAATCTTCAAAGTGGAAAAAAAAAATCTGTTTACAGTGGCGTTGCTGACTATCCTACCATATTCAGCACTTTTAAATATTGTTATTTATGAAAATGTAGTTTAAAATGCAAGACAAAATATTTATAAATGTTTCTTTTAATAAATACCTGTTTTGTCTGAAAGTGTTACTGTGTTATGACAACTTTATTCATGTTGGTTAGCTACTTACCATTATGAATAAACTATTTGATTATGATACTGATAGAATAATAGCTATGATGTTTACAAATACTGAGGGGGGGGGAATTCACTGAGAAAGGACTGCCTCCTTCTACTGTGAAATATTGTTAGAATAAATGATTTTTTTCTGGCTTTTTTTTTTTAAATTGGAATTTATGGTCCTACATATGTCTAGTATCATTTGATTACAGTTGTATTTACTGTGGTACTAAACATATACAGCATCATATATGTATATATTTACATAGTGTAATTTCAAGTTTGTTGGTGTTTGAGGCACAATAAATTTAAGTCCACACATCTAAACAATGTGTATGAGACAAAACTGCATGCATAAGTCTTTACAAACGTAGACTTTAATATTCTTAATGTTACTATTTGATGGTGACCTGACCTACTAGTCATAAGCTATCTTTATAAGATATTTCACACAGGTAGAAGTTCCTGTCAACATAGACAAGTCATTCTTTCAAGGACAGTTTTAAAGGTAGATGTGTGGGCCCTAAAATATTATCTTAATTTCTAGCATAAGATTCCAAAATCTGTATTTAAAAACTGTTACATCATTGTGAAAAATATTACACCAATCTTCAGTGTAATACTGCAATGAAATCACGTTCAAAATTTCTTGTTTTAAATCCTCTGTTTGGAGGGATTTAAAAATTGAACGTAACATGTGACTTTTCTTTCTTGGAGCATATGCTCATATTGAAATGTTTAATATACATTTTATCTATCAGTTTGGGTTTCTCAAATTTTTTAATCAAAAAATTGATATGGTCCAAATGGACAAGTCGTGCCATAACATGATCTCATTGCCTATCATACAGTTCTTTGAACACAAATTGTAAAACAGTCAAGCAATTAAACTGATTTATTGTGCATGCAGTGTACAATACACTTTGAAAAACTGCCTAAATACACTTATTCTATAGCCTGGAATAAAATAAGTATGTATTTAACTTGCATTTTAGTTTTTCGTAAGAATGTATATAACAAGTGCACTACAGAGAGTTATGCTTTTGTCACTTTTGCCCAGTGTTTAATCTGTTCTGTCAAATACAGCCTAATGCCAAATAGCCACAAATAAGCAGAGCACTTGTGAACACTCCTGACCTTTAAGTTTCAAAGAAACTGAGTATATATTATATTATGAATGTGTTCAATTTAGTTGTTTACAGTCAACTGTCACATAATTGAGGTGAAAGTTTTATCCTGGGATACCTAGGGTAAAACGAAACCCACATGGAGTATCAAGAGTATTCAAATTAGACTGAAGACACTTATAATATGAAGGAGACTAAAGGTATGATGAAGAAAAGACAGGTCAGTGACACAGATGGCTGGGCTACATGTTAAGCAGCTGGGTCCACAGCACTGTGGAAATGTGCCCATAGAGCTTCCAGGCCCACAGCCGTCCACTACTTGTCTGAGCATCTGTGGAATCCAAATAATCCATTTGTAGGACAACAGAGGGTGGACACAAACCAGAATTAAGCTAGTAATAACTGTGTTTCAAATTAAAAGCAAGCTAAAGCATCGGATAGACTGTGGTCTAAGCTAAGCCACTAGAGGAGACCTACATTCTACCTTAAGCAACCAGGGTTTCAGCTGTCACCTGATGCAAAACTTGCTTCCCTAGGCAGCAAATTCGACCACAAGAAGCATCTGCCTGTGGAACCATATCTAAAAAAAAAGTGGGGAGCTCTTTCAGTGAGAGCAGCATGCTGGACTGACCACGTTGTGAGCCCGTTCAGGAACTGGCAGCTTCTGTACACAGTAAGTGCTTACAAAAGCCGCTTAGAGTAAGTATTCTACAGCACCAGTTCAACAGCAAAGCTGACACGAGAAAATCTCTTAACTACACCACAAGGAGTAAAGCTTACACCTCTACAATGTCTGTGAGTCTGTTCCTTACAGCATTAACCCAGCCAACAATAGCTTGAGTCCTTAACAAATCTAAAAAAGCAAAAAATTAAGGTTGCATGTGAACAGACAATTGCAGTATCTGCTTCAAGTTGATTTGAACCATATGTAACTACCAATTTCAAAATAGAGCTTTTCTCAGCCCATTCTTCTGTTATTTTTGGAGAGACCCAAGAGTAGCACTGTAGCACACCCTGGGACATGGCTGCAGTGATGAAGGTCAACTCCTGTTCACCAATACCCTGCGTACGTTTGCAGTGACAAAAAAGCCCCATTCACATAGGTCCTGAATACTTCTGCCAGCAGCAGAAGTGGCATTTGTGGGATGAAAGAACAAAGCAGTAATGATGCCAAAATCAGCTGCAGAAAAACCTGACATAAACATTGTCTTCATATTACTTTAATGTTATACCAAAAGCCAGATTTTGCTCGCTCTTTTATCCACAAACTCACTCTGTGGAAATCCCTCCTTGTGACTTGAAAGAGTGATACAATTCAGGTGATTCAAAGGCTGACCATCAGTCATTGGCTCATGCTACCTTTTTTCTTCTCAAAAGCTTTACATTAAACCACCATTACTCTAGATTTCATAAGTTCTGCATACTTCTCTCACAAGCAGGGTTCACACAGCTGTTAAAACTCTTAATTTCTTTCATTGTTACAGAACACCAAAATGTTTGGTCTATTAAAGGCATAAATTTGATAATTTTTCCTTTACCCTTCTGAAAGAAGGCTTCAAGGAGCTTCAAGGACAGGCAGCAGTGAGTGCAAGGGAAGCTTTCAGTGGGTGAGATATAAGCAGCAGCATGGGCTGTTTATCAGTGCCAGACTAGCTGCACAGATTGCACATTCTCCACAAAACTCTTTGAGTGGGATTTTTACTTATAAATTATTGCTACAGTGTATTTTGCCAATAGACCTTATTCAAAGTGGTGCATTTACAATCATAGGAAAATGTTTCTATCCAACCATTCATTTTAATGTTTAATATTCTGAATAACAAATTCTCACATTGACTGTATTACCTTTGGATTTCCAGAATGGAACAAACTCACAAGTTTTCATTTCTAACTACCAAAACTACTTAGGTGTGCTGTGCAAGCATTACTCTTACTTTTAATATTACATTCATAAAAATAGCAGTTTATTAATGTATCATATGGAAGTTACTATTATTCCACCTGTGTAACTTAGTTGTAAAGCATGACTACCTGGTTCTGTTAAGACATGAGCAAGGACAGAAGAATAGCAAACACCTGACTGACTCCTCCAATGATTGTAATATAAAATGCTGCCTAATAAAGTTTTATGGATAGTTGCACATTTTTATAATAAAGTATATTCTTCAAACTGTTTTGAGTTTGGCCAAGAATCTGATTAATGGACTTCAGGGCCTTGGGGTGACTGGTTCAGGGTTTGGGAGCCCAAGTAGTGTTCTCATCCCTCCTGCCAGTCACAATCGATGACAATGTTTACATCATAAAAATCTCACTAATTAATTTCTGGCTCCATTACTGGTATCAGCACCAGAATTTTGGGGTTTTTGATCATAGGTCAGTCTATACAGTGCCAGGCCTGCTGACAGCACATGAGGTATGCCTGTACCAAAGGGGGAAAAGGATTCTAGCCCAGGAGCTTATAGAGAGGGCTTTAAATTAGGTTTGAAGGGGGAAAGGGATAACACCAGGCTCGCTAAAAATGAGCCATGGGGTAGCATGCCTCTGTTGAAGTCCAGATATGCAGGGCAACTTAAATGCGTTTATCCCAATGCCTGCAACATGGACAACAAACAGGAGGAGCTGGAAACCATTGTGCAGCAGGGAAATCATGACATAATCGCCATCACAGAAACATGGTGGAATGATTCGTACAGTTGTAGTGCTGCAATGGATGGCTACATGCTCTTCAGAAGGGATAGGCAAGGAAAAAGAGGTGGTGAGGTTGCATTGCATGTCAGGGAGTGCATGGACTGCCTTGAAATCAGCATTGTGAGTAAGAAGGCTGAGTGTTTGTGGGTGAAGATCAGGGAGAAGGCCAACCAAGCAGATATTCTGGTAGGTCAGCAAAACCTCCACCTTAAACTTCTGGAGGGCTTACTTTGGCCTGTTTAGGATGCTGGTTTGCAGAATTCCTTGGGAAACTTTACTGAAGGGCAAAAGGGGTCCAGAAACGCTGGACACTCTTCAAAAATGAAATCCTTAAGGCGCAGGAGCAGGCGTTCCCTATGTGCTGAAAATCAAACCAGCGGGAAAGACCAGCCTGGCTGAACAGGGAGATATTGGGAGATATTGCTAGAACTCAGGGGGAAAAAAAGAGAATTTATCACCTGTGGAAGAAGAGACTGTCACCCCATGGAAAGTACAAGGACGTTAGGTTATGTAGAGAGAAAGTCAGAAAGGCGAAGGCACAGTTGGAACTAAATCTTACCACTGTCATAAGAGGCAGTATTAGGCAGGCAAGCCTAACACATGAGGTAATGGTTTGTGGTGGCTCCCCCCTTCTGGTGTGTCGTGCTGTGGTTCCTACCGGGAAAGTCCAGCTTTGGTTCCTACCTGGAAATTTCCTCTTTAGAACTCCCCGGAAAAGTCTCGACCCTTGGAGACCTTTCTAGATATTGTGGGCCACTTCTTCCGACGTAGGCTGACCCCTGCGTCAGAATGAGCGTGCGGTTTTGTCAGTATGAAAGTCTGAGCTTCATGTGATGTGAGGTCGCAGAACTTTGTGCCATCCAGGTCAACGTTGCCTCCAGGGGGACACCTGCCATGGTAGAGCCCGCCATGGTAGAGCACTGCAATGATGATCCTCGGAGCTGGTTTCCTGATCATCTTCACAGGGTCCTTGGGGTTGGTAATGTATACACTCTTCAGAAGTATCCTTTATCTGTTAGATTCTCTATATTTTCCTATATTAATAAACTAGTTGTGAGTTCTCTATTTGTCTCTTGTTTTCTCTCACCTGGAATCCTCAAACTCTGGAACAGAGACAATAAAAAGTACTTTTACAAATACATTAGCAATAAAAGGAGGGCCAAGGAAAACCTCCATCCTCTACTGGATAGTAGGGGAAACCTAGTGACTGAGGATAAGGAAAATGCTGAGGTACTCAATGCAGCCTTTGCTTCAGTCTTCAGCAGTCACACTAGCCACCATTAGGATACTTTTTTAGAGTTGTATGAAGAATGTCTGAGGGACCTGGGGTTGTTTAGTCTGGAGGAGAGAAGGCTCAGGGGGGGACCTTATCGCTCTCTACAACTACCCAAAAGGAGGTTGTAGTGAGGTGGGTGTTGGTCTCTTCTCCCAAGTAACAAGTGATAGGACATGAGGTAATGGCTTCAAGCTGCACCAGGGGAGGTTTAGATTGGATATCAGGAAAAATTTCTTCACTGAAAGGGTGCTCAGGCATTGCGACAGGCTGCCCAGGGAAGTGGTGGAATCACCATCCCTGGAAGCATTCATACTGTATGTAGGTGAGGCCCTCAGTGACATGGTTGAGTGGTGGTCTTGGCAGTCCTGGAATAATGGTTGAACTTGATGATCTTAAAGGTCTTTTCCAACCTAGCTGATTCTATGACTCTAAGATTTAAACAAGGTCACTCTGCCACTCTGTCTGCATATCAGAGGGGATTTTCCAAGATCATGCCACAAATGTCCTTTGCATCACATTTACCAGATGACCGTATCTCCACTGCCTCTCCATTGAAAATTTAGGTATAAGACACCTCCCCCAGTGAAAACCTATGCACTCCCGCGGGCTCAAGAGCGCTGCCTTAAACTTGTGGTACGGATGATTTGGAGCTCTTTGCGGGCTTCTTTCTGTGGTCAGAATGAGCACAAAACACTCAAGCTCCTACTCCGGCAGGAGCCCCCAGGGCGTTTCAGGTCCCTCTCTCACAGCACCACGTTACAGCCTCGTTACCGTGGGCAACACCCTCCCTTATCCCTCTCCGCCAGCTCTGGCCAATTAGAGCGCTTTCTCCTCAGGGCGCAGCCCCGCGACCGAAGGGAGCCGAACTGCTTCGTCCCTTTCCGTCAGCGGAGGCCCTATAACTTCCGACTGCGCCCGAAGTTAGCACCGACTCTCTTCGGCAGCTTCCGGAAACCCGGAAGGGAGGAGGTCGAGAGCGTTCGTGTGTCTCCGTCTCCGTCCGGTCAGGGTTGGAGAAAGAAGGGCTTGCGAGATCCCGTCCCGACAGGTCATGCGGCTGCTCTCGCGAGCTCTCCGGGCGGCGCAGGGCTGCCGGGCCACCGCGCTGCCCCATCAGAGACACCGAGCAGCGCCGGGC
>JANHGB010059146.1:0-14207 GCA_026283785.1 Coracopsis vasa | reverse complement strand
GAGCCGAAAGGTATGTTTGGCCTCTGCTTCCAGAATAGGGTCCTTTCCAACCCTAACTATTCTACGATTGTATGCTTCTATGAAACATAATGAGATAGTAACATTCACAGATTGCATTTGGTTCTGAAAGAATTGTTTTAAAACAATTACTAAAATAATTGGTTTATCCATTCATTATTTTTTCTGTGATAGTTTTCCTTTTTGAAAATAAGACAGGAAATTCATAAACTCAGAATTCAGCTGCTTCAGGGTTATGCAAAAAGTAGGAAGCAGCATGCCAAAAACTACTTCTTGTCCACTCAAGTTCAAAGTGGCATAAAGTGGCTAAAACAGAATGTATTTCTGCCTCCAACCCACTACCTGATTCTTATATGTTACTGCCAAGCAATTACACAGGTAATGGTAAACTATGGAGGAAGCTCAGAGTGCTTTCTGTGTTGAGGGGGACATTCAGTCAGCAGTGACATTGTTGCTCTCCAGATGTGCTTTCAATACTGAGAAGCTTGTGCATAAATGAAGAAACGATGTCCTGTTTGTGCAGTACGGAGACTTCTATAATTGTAAAAGAGATCATGTTTGGTTGGATGAGGCGAAAGAAAATTAAGAGAAGATGATACTTGAATGAAGAGGGACTGGTCCCCTTTCCTTCCAGGACAGAGATGTGGCAGACCAGAGACTAGGGGTACAAAGGGAAAGGAGTTGCAGAGAAGACATGGCAGTATGTGTGGGTTTGATCACATGTCATCTCAACAGATTGACAGCTGGGACACAGAGATTTCTGGATGAAAAGCAGGAGCGGTTCTGCCTGCAGTGAGCAGAACTCTTGAGGTCTAATGCATTAATTTATGGAGATGTAAACCCACTTTGTTCCTGGATGGGAGCATCAAGACAAGGATAGAAAGCATTTCAGTTAATATGCATTGCCTCAAGCTAATTAACTTGCTTGTTCTGCTTTGCAGATGTCACATTGTAAGCATGTGATATATGTGTTAATGTCATAGTGAGGATATTGAATTGGGTGGAGGGAAAGGGAGATTCCCAATGTTAGATATTCTCTTTTCAAAACCATAAATTCAGCATGAGGAATATACTTCAAATGTCAGTGAAAATCTAAATTAAAACTGCTTCAGCAATTCTGACAAACGTGGGGGGGGGAGAAGGTTTATTGTATCAAGTTTAATGTTACATGCAAGACCACAGTTTTTGGAGACATCTCCAAATTTTAAAAGCTAGCGTTGGAAGTTACGAAGTTTCATTATGCATGTCTCTTGTTTAATGTTTCTGTATTCTTCATTCTAGAATTACAACTTTAATATTCAGAAAACCAATATAAATACATGTAATTTATTTTTAGGTGGTGCAGCTTATCAGCACAGAGATACTGCCATATGCTAATTTTATTCCTAAGGAATTTGTTGGTCAGATAATGACTATGCTCAATAAAGGCTCAATACATTCTCAGTCATCCTCCTTTACAGGTATGGTACGTGAATGACAAAAGATAAAGCACTTAAATCTAATAGAAAGTAATGAAGACGTTAAGAGTACTTATTCTGATAAAGACTTGAAGTTCCATGGCATGCATTCAATATAGACTGTCTGATATCCAGCTTATTTTTATAAACTATATTTCATGGAAGTTGCTGAGCATTCCTTGCAAGGTTGGTTTTTTTTTTTTGGTCTGTACAGTACCAAATATTATGATGTAGAACTGGGGTTGCTAGGGCTTTCTTAAACTGATTTCCTACGTTTCGTTATTAAACCAGTGTCAAGTAGGTGACACATTTCTGAATGTGTTGCGTATTTTATCTTTTATTTTTGGAACTGTTGTGATTGCAGTGTCACAGCAATACATTCTTAGAATGTATTTTTAGTGTTTGTTCTTAGCATTCACTGTTAATCTCATTTAATACTAGAGGAGTGGTAACCTTTTTGCAAAATATAATAAACCAATCAAAATGCGACATTTAGTGTATTGGCATGCACATTGCACAATTAAATATGGCGTTTTACTCTTACAGAAGCCGAAATAGATATTCGAATGAGAGAGGAGTTTTCCAAGGTGTGTTTTGAAACACTGCTCCAGTTTTCATTCAGTAATAAAGTCACAACTCCTCAGGAAGGCTACATCTCTAGAATGGCGCTCTCTGTGCTCTTGAAAAGGTCACAGGATGTATTGCATCGCTACATAGAAGATGAGAGATTGAGTGGCAAATGTCCTCTTCCACGGTATGTACCCTGTCTTTAGGAAATGAAAGGTATTACCAATACTTTGAGAAGAAGGTTGTGTTCAGAATATCACTCAGTCATTGAAAACGATACTGGGGGGAGTGGGGTGGTAAAGTTGAAAGGCAGGGAAATGTTTGTGGCGAAGATATTTCAAAGAAAATGTTGATACCATTTTTTTGTTGAAAAAGCTTTAAATAATAATGGTCATGTTCAGTTCTGTTACATAGACAAGAAGAATGTGACTAAGTAACTAACATTCAGTTACTGAAACAATGCTTCTGATATCTGTAACATAACATTTCTGAAATCTGATTTTCCTTTATTCCCAACAGAGCTATGTATAGTTTCTAAATTGAGAGGTGGAGTCTCCTCAATAATAAGATAAAATATCAGGACAGCAACGTTGTGAATCATTGCTCAAGTAACTGTTCTTGAAACAGAAAAATTGATCAAAGTACGAGGAAATTCTTTAAAATAGGAACATTCTGAAATTTCACTTCTGAAGATTTTTGATCATAGATTATTAAATTGATTGTTTTCATGTTACAGTTAATCATGTATGTGAGCATTTTCAGATTGAGATGTGAATTCCATTAGTTTCCAGTATCAAATTTATTCTATCCTAGCTGAGACAACAGCAGTGATGGTGGGAAAGTTAAAGACAAATTAGAACCTTAATCTCTAAATATCCTTTTTTTTGGTAGGCTTTATTGCTGCTGTTTCTGTTACGTGGGGGTTTTTTAATGTTGTGTAGGTTTCACAGAAAACTTTTATTCTTGAGACAAAAATGAGTAATTGACTGTTTGCATTTTTCCCTTTGTAGGCAACAAGTAACAGAAATCATATTTGTTTTAAAAGCTGTCAGCACTCTCATTGATTCACTTAAAAAAACTCAACCTGAAAATGGTAAGTTATAGTTAAACGGCATGATTCTAAACAAGGTAACATTATATCTGCCACAAAGACATATTTATTCTTTCCTGTAGTAATTTTCACACAAATACGAAGGAGAAGTATAATCTGTAAGAGTTGGTATTTTGCAATTCTGTGTACATGCAATTCTTCAGGTAGACTGAAGAAAAAAAGACCACACAGTTTTTCCAGTATACATAAAAGTATAAGGTCCTAAGATGTGTTTAATAAAATTGAAAGCTTCAATTTGTAGTGTCTTTTCTTAGATAGAGCTTGGTGTCTTCTGAAAACAAACAAAAAACTTTCTATACAATGTTAATAGAATTCTTAAATATACTTAGTCTTGCTAGATCCCTTTTTCTTCTCATAACACCATTATAGGTCGCTATGGATCACTTTTGTATAGATGCACTTTGCAATTAAAGGGGTGGTATACATATTAAAAGCCTGGGCAGGCAGTTAAGATACTTTGAACTCATGGTCTTGCTTTCCCTCTTTCTGCTGTAGTACCTCCTGTCGCCTGTATTAAGAAGGATGTCTTAGCTCATTGATGTCAAAGTAAATGGTTGACATATGTATTTAAAGGGCTGAATTAAATGGAACACCTCAATTTCATTTATAGTCATACATCCTGTTCGTTCTGTAAGCTGACCCACTGTGTGCGTGGAGTTCCCACCAGAAAACTTAGTCAGGTGTCTTCATTAAAACAGCTGTGTTGGACTCTGAAACTTTGACAGACTTGCATATACAACACTTCCCTTTACCTCCCTGCTTTGATACTATGAGGAACAGAAAAGCCTTTCAGTCCTCAAACAAACCAACCAACCAACCAGCCTTTCCAGAAAAACACATGCAGGTGGGTTTCCTGAAAGAGGCAGTGCTTGCCTGAAGCATCATTGAGCAGCCAGATTTATGATCCTGTGGTTTTCAAGGCTGATGGAAAAAAGGCTGAGGGCAGGACTATGTCAGAATGTGTAAAGCCTTTTGGCTTTTGCCCTGAAGGCAACTGAAGAGCTACTTTGGTGGTCCTTTTTCTTAGAGGGGTAGAAGAGCCAACTCGGCCGGACTGTTCCCCACATCCCTCTTCCTGCAATGAGAGAAATTCTTCACCTGTTCATATATGGCAGTGATTGCCAAACCTCCTGTGTAGTTTCTCATGAAGGGAACCACTGGGCAAATTAGAGAATCACTTTACTCCCACTTGTAGCTTTTAATAATTTTATTTCTTTAAAGAAAATTATTAACACTGTCTGAAGTCAGGGGTTTGTTCAGGTAAGCAGGGACGTGACCTAATAAATAAGATATGTGCTACAATATTTGCTTTCACTTGTTGGACTAACAAACTTTACCACGGATATTTTTGTGTCTTGGTCCAGGGTTTCTCCTTCTGCCTGCTATAGCTCTTGTAATCTGGAATGATTTGAAATTAATAGAAGGCCTCACTGCTGACAAGTTTCCAAAAGTGAAATGTGCATCCAATTCAGTTTTCTGTCAATAGCTGAGAAGAGCAGGCAGAAAATGTATGTGTATTACAGATTTAATCAAAGTATTAGCTTCAGTTTGTCAGTTCTTCATCCAGAAAACATAGTGAATGACTCATGTAGAAACACAGGTGTGTAGCACCATTTTATGGACATCCCATCTGGCTTCCAGCTGCTTCTGCAAAAAAGCTGTCCTGCAAAAATCCTACATCATATATGAGAGCCCTGTTACAGATGTCGTAGCATCTCTATAACACTTACCTATATTTAAATAGCTGAATGTGCCCTTATTTATACAGGTATTGGAAAAATCTGTTGTAAGAATTTGGACAGTAATAAGTGATTCAGTCTGTTCTTGTCTTCCTTGCAGTTGATGCTAATACGTGGGCACAAGTTATTGCCTTGTACCCAACCTTAGTAGAATGTATCACCTGCTCCTCCTCGGAAGTGTGCTCTGCTCTGAAAGAGGCACTGGTTCCCTTTAAGGACTTCATGCATCCACCAGCATCCAAGGTACAGAATGGAGAGTCTTGACCCCATAAAACTACTTTTTTATTCTTGAAGCAGAAAAAAAGGTATCCAAAAATGTTTGTTCCTGGGTGAAGTTTCTCTGAGGAAATCTCTTGTGACCAGTACTTTGGCAACCAGTGCTGACTGCCTTTTAACTGTACTAACAAGAGCTCAGTAATTCATGAATACAGGCTATATCTCAAAGGTTCCAGAGTGAGTAGCAGTGCAAACCTTTAATAAATTTAACTGAATAGTTGGAATCATTTATAACCTAATGTACTTGCTACAGTATCTTGAAGTGGTGATTGAAAAGTGGGCTTATGTACAGCTTGTTGTGTATGTGTTAATGATGTAATTAAAAATATTTCAATGCAGTCAGATTTATTAGGCTGGTGTTTTGCACCCTTTTTTTGAAGTACGAATTGTACTAAAATTTTATGCAAGATAGTACTGTAACATTCCATATATCTGTAACTAGCCTTTGTAAACAAAGGGAACTGATATACTTGTGTGTATAATAAATGGTACAGTTCTGTATAAAATAGTTGCATTTATTATTTAAATTATTTTTAAAATATTGATAATGTTAAATGCTCTAAAATGTATTTATTATGAATAAGTTGTATGCTTGCATTTTTACTTACAGTTTGCCTTCTAATTTGCCAGATATGCTCGTTCATATCTGATCATGCTGTTAGTTCTTTCGCTTAATTGAATGTATCTTCTCTGTGGCCATCGGACATCTAACTAAGGGTCATATGACAAAGGAAGCAGTCAGTAGTCTGCCGATCTCAGACTTCACAGTAGTTGACCTGAAGTAAGTTTGAATATGCAGAAATCCACTGTAGCACTTCAACACTACCATACCTCACTTCATGATATATTTGTTTCCAAGACATTTGTTCTACTCAACTCTGTTGCAGCCTTGCTTTAAAAAACCAACTTTATTTGAAGTTCGTCAGCCTCTCTTGACCTTCTTGGCAAGTATCAGTCTTTGAACCATGACCCAGGAAAGGTGATTTCAAATATCTGAAATACTTGGCTGTAATACTTTGTTCAGTATTTTTAAGTGCTTTGTTTTGTAATGTCTTTTCAACCCCCAAAGTTGTTCTAATCTTTTAATTATAAACTCTATCTGATACAAAACCATGAGAAGTGTATTTTTGAAGATAGTTACTCATTTAGAAGTGCAGTAAAATTTGTCATTAAGTAAATGTAAATGTTTCACTTCCACGTAATACGCAGTCGAAGCAAACCACTTTTAATAGTATTGTTTTTAAAGTCTGTGACTTAGCACTAAAATTCTAATTTAATTATGATATCAATAATGTTTCATCTGTATTCACATTTTTTTAATCTGTGATGTGAAAGCACAAAGGCCGAATGTAAAGAAGACAGGTGCCTTTCTATGGATTTCAGAATTTCAGAGCATACCTTTAGGTTTTTGTTCCTTAAAGTCTTTTGTAGTTATTAAAAGAGATTATCATGCCTAAGAAATGGTATTATATCTGTTTGCTTTACACCTTCCTGGCTAAAGGGACATTGGTACATGTGAATAGATAAAAAGTTATAGGAGCTTCAAGTTGAAGGTGTGATCAAGTGGTCAGGGTAAAAATACCTTATGTGAATAGTGTGATACAAGCCCAGCTTTGAATAGCTTGCTCCCAGAAGGCTCCAGTTTATGGTCCTTAAAAGCTTTCTGTTCTGGAGTACTGTCAATATTAAAGAGGCTTCAAGATCTCTCACTTTTCTCTGTGACCAAAGTTGCATGGAACTTAATCATCAGTGGTGGGTAGTTTTTAGAGAACACAATTTACATTAAGGAAACAAATCCTTCCCATTAATAGAATTTATGTCAAATAATAGCTGGTTTGGAGGAGCAGTTCCAGTATATGGCAGAACTGGGTCTTATATACAGATAACAACATCAACTGTACTGTGAAAATGAAAACCTAGCAAGTGCTCTCCTAATTAGTCGAAGAAAGTCAAGGTCTATGAGGTAATTAAAGAAACAAAGTGTAGGACTGGCAAGAAGGGTATTAATTTGGTTTAGAATATATTATCTTAACCAGGATTTCTGAAAAGAAGTGTATAGGCCTGGGTGAGTTTGTTTCTAATTAGTTTCTAACTGGTTTTTCGGTGATAACACAGGTGCATTCTGTCCGATAAAGCAAATCTTCAGCAGTATCTGTATTTTGAAATGGGGGTGTATAAGTCTTCCCTGACTTTACAGCTCAGTCTACCACCTGTGGACATTAATCTTCAAAGAGTTTTGAAATAAACTAACAATGACCTAATTCTCCTTCCTTTCCTCTTAATTACAAAATAATACCTGCTATTTGAGGCATGTTTTGGACGTGCAAACTGTGGTTGACCATACTCAAAACTGCTTACTGGTATTTTTATAGTCTGAGAACTAAAAACAAAGCTATTTAGTTTAGAAAAGAGTTTTTTTGTTGTCTAATTTTGTCTGTGAATAAGAATTATTCCCTATTCTGTGCTTTCCTGCCCAGTGTTTAAGTATCAGCTTCTTTGATGCAAACAGCATTTTTGAATATTTAAATTTCACATTTTTACATGTTTCTAGCGAGGTAAATGTTGTTCCTGAAGAAATTTAATTTAATGTTACCTACCAAGTAGGCCCATGTCTAACTTCTTTTGAAGTCTGTAGGGTTGCTTAGTCAGGAGAAGTAAAACACGTGGACATTTTCAGGCTTGAGGTCTGCATTGTGTGACTGAAATCAGCTGGAAAAAGGGTACATTTGACTGTATGGAAATAAGTCAGCTGGAAGTTAAAAGATAAACTTACTGAAGGTAACCACAACCTTCACTTTTTTTCTTCTTCTCTCCAACTTTAAAAAAGACATGGATTGGGAATGCAAAGAGAAAATGTGAGGGTCTTACAGATTATTAGAAGATTCACATCAAGAATTTGGATTACTGGGGAAACTTCTGTGTCTCAATGCAGTGGCCATTGCCTTAATGTACACAAGGATATAAGATTGCATAGTAATTCTGATTTCAGAAAAAGGAACAGATGCTTCAAGCTGAGAACTTTTTATAAGTCTTAATTCTTAGAAGTAACCTACAGTAGTTACTTGCTTATCATCAGAGATGCTTATTTAACTGGACATCCATTTTGTTCCCTTGTACCTGTGCCTGCTTCCCCACCAGATTTATTGATGATCTGTGGAACTTTACTGGACATTAAGGTACATGGTCAAAGTTATTAGCAAGAGCATATAGGAGCACGTTTGTGAAACTTCAGTAGTTTGCCATAATATCCTGCAGATGGGGTGTTTTTTCATCCAGGTTGAGTTGTTTCTTCTTGCCAAACAGCAGACCTTCACATAACTGGGCTTGAACTCTTCAGGCAAGATATTTTTGGATTACATGGTGACAATGCTAGGGTGTTCCAGCTGTGTCCTTACATACAGCAGTGAATTCTGCTGTCACCCTCTTCTCTTTTCCGGTTTGGTTGGAGGTTTTTTTGGGTTGTTTTTTTGTTTTTTTTTTTACTTCATGATAATGCAAGAAAAAACAGAATAATTTCATACCGTGGTTGAGACAGAAGCATTTTTCTACAGTACCTCTATATAGAATCATAGAATAGTTTGGGTTGGAAGAGACCTTTAAAGGTCATCTAGTCCAACCACCCTGCAATGAGGAGGGACATCTTCAGCTAGATCAGGTTGCTCAGAACCACGTCCAGCCTGGCCATGAATATCTCCATGCCACTGTACTCACAACATTCTCCTCCCATTGTTTTTGAAGTTTTACTTGTTCTGACAAAAGAATGTAGATCCACATCTCCAGTTCACTTCATATGCCCTGCTGTTCATATAAACTTAATTGAGACCTTGCTCACTGTAACAAAATGTGAACTAGCAACTCTAGTTGGGGTTCTTCTTTTCTCTTTTTCACCCTAAACAAATTGGAACATGCATTTTTAGCCTTGTTCTTAATATTGTCTATACAGGTATCTTATGTTTGTTTATTTTTCTTGAAAATAGTATTTTGGAAATTTACTATATGTAAATTAAACTATATAGGAATAAATAAAGTAAAAATGTTAATATTTACAGTTTATAAAGTTAGCTTCTACAATCATATAGAATAAATTTTTCATAAGTCCTATTTATTTAGGCATTGGGCCATGAAAGCGAGGTCCATGAAGTTAACACTTTTGTTTATGCAAGCAGTTATGGCTCCTGTAGTAGTTATTTATCCTGTATAAATGGATATCTAGTGGGAGACTAAACATTTATTGGGGAAGCAGAGTGACTTGTTACTGCTTGACACCTGTGTCAGCAATGAAATAAAAAAAAATAGCCCAACTGAAGCATGAATGTCATCTGTCTGTTGAAAAGGATTATGTGCTATTCCTTTGGACTTCGAGACCATTTTCACTTGTTCCTAATGTAGCACTATGGAATTCCTTGTTTCTTTGAGATTCCTTTATGTTACTGTCCAGACCAGAAGGACTTCATGAGCTGTGCACATAAGCAAGAATTCATTGTAACCAGGTAGTTGGTGGTTTCCCCTTGATTTTTGGCTTGGTTTGTTTTGGTTTTTAGCTAAATTTAAAGATAAGTGTTGGTTTGGTTTGGGTTTTTTGTTTGTTTGTTTGTTTGTTTGGGGTTTTTTCTTTATATAGCAAAAAAGCAGTCAGTTATTTCCGAGTCATGAATGTTGCTTGAGCTCTAGAGAACAGTCCTATGATGAACTTTTACCACTAAGAAGCAGGGACATACGGAAAATAAAATCATTATTTCCTCTTTCTGTCCTTTGAAGTCACGGAAGGATTAATATAGTTGTTTTCCATTATAGAAAACTGTTTTGAAAATACACATTTTTTAATTCCAGTGGAGTTTTTTAGGTTTATTTTAAGATCTCATGTTCTTTAGAAACATTTGATTAAGAACTTGGCTGTTACCATTCAGTGTTACCAATATGAAAAGACAAGTTTTGAAGCAGCCTTGTCACAGAGAGTACTCAGAATTGGTTATAAACAGATATGGTAAGAACAGATAATGGAAAAGAATAGTTAAAAATGCTTCACTAGAAGCTGCAGTATTCCAAAAATGTAGCTTAAAAATAATTTAAAAAGTAACACAACTAATTAAAGGATGAGAACCTGAGGGATCTAAACTTGAGCTAATTTAATGCAATACTCAGAATTTCCAGGCTCTGTTCAAGAGCAAAGCTGTGCTCCTGGAAAGGAACGTGAAAAGCCAATGCTAAAAATTTTGACTGTATGAGAATGGCTTTCTTAAAATCCAATTTGCAGCAGAAATTACCGTTAGCAGAAATGCCCCTACTTACCAGGGGTGCAGAAATTTCAGAAAATAAAATATCCTGTGTGTATTTTCTGTCCCTCTATTCTAATCTTTCATTCTGTTACTATTCTCCATGTCACATCTCAGTGGGGAAGGGGAGTATCCCAAAATGTTACAGTTTGTGTACATGTGCATAGTATGTGTATAGTTGTGAAGGAATTGGCTTATGAAAATGTGGCTTGTGTGGTACTAGTGAGTGACATTTTTCTCCCTCCTTAGTTTAGTAAACTGGGATTGTGTTGCTTTAAGAATTCTCAGGAATGCCTTATAGTTCTATTGACAAAATATTCTAAGATAATGTATGCTGTACATTATGAGCATTATGGTTTGATACACAACAAATTTCTCTTAACAAATGGTTTTTGAACATGCAGGTGAGATTCAGAATTTTCACCTCTAGCATCTTTAGGTAAAAATGCTTAGGTGTGTAAACTGTGCTTGAGACTTCACTCATTCCTGCAGCTTACTAAATAACTCTGTCTATTATAAGGCTAACAGGATATGGAAAGTTTTTCCTGGCTGCGGGTTATGAATAAATTTAGTGACTACGGTCTGTACAGTATTTAGTTTATCTCAAGTCTCAGGAAAGAGCTTCTCAAACAGAGCACTTCAGTAGGACCTGTGCACCAGCATATAAACATACTTCCTGGATAACACTTTCCTCACATGAAGGTTCCGTCATATTTTAAGAACTCATCAAATGTATACCTTGTTTCATAGCTGACTTGTACTGTTCAGATTTATGTCATATCCAAAGTATCTGACTGCTCTCTAATTCAGGAGAGACACTGCTACGTCCTCTAGGAACCAGTTGGTGGGATCAAGAATGACTACATCAGCAGCAAGTGAGGAAAAAATTTGGATGCTTTAAAACAACCTGTGTAAGAAAGTGAAATTAAATATTAATGATTCTTACAGTAGAGGGAGAATATCAAAATAAAAATCATTCAGTTTCAAGAAGGCAGACCACAGAAAACTGATAGGTAAGATCTCACTTCAGACTTGTCTTCTGTAAAAGAGAAACTGAGGAAATAAGACAGTTCCCTAGAGATATGCAGGTCATGACTGAAAGTACATCCCAGTACAGGAGGAGACTAGCTGTAATAAGAATCAACTCAGTTATATGAGGAATTGCATTGACTTCAAACACATGGGGGGGAGGCCTGTGGAAGGTGGAAATTAAGAGCAGGTTAACAGATAAGGATGAAAGTAGATGAGATGTAATTGTTAACTGACAGAATAAACATACGAGTAGTAAAAGATTTGTAATAACGAAAGTGCTGACTACTTAAACGAGGATGGCTATTGACACAAGTGATTGTGTGTTTGGTTCAGATTTGCAATTTGTGTATTGAATTTTTTGGTTTGTTACAATGATGACTGATCCAAAACGTCAAAAGTTAATTGCTGGTGTATAGCTCATGCAACTGGTATGACTGACAAAGACTGAAGAAGCTTACCTAGAAAAAGGAAAACAGGATAGACAAGAGCTAAATGTTGTCAAATTGACTGGGTCTGAAGAATTTGTTCCTGGTACTTTAAGAACTAATCTGAGGAACTTCACCATTTTAAGATCATCTTTGAAAGCTAACGTAAATCAAGAGAAGTACCAGATGACTGAAAGAAAGCAGAAAGAGTTTTTAATTTTTTAAGGACAAACTGGAGGAGAAGATAGAAACTGTACATCAACTGACCTAACATCAATTCTCTTTTCTTTTCCTGACAAGGAAAAATTAAAATCTGCTGTTAGCAGCAGCAAGATATCCTTGACATGCATAACAACTGATAAGTATTTGCTATGATCAAGTCACACGAACCCAGTCTAATTTCCTTTTATGACAAAGTGACAGATCTTTTGGATGGGGCTAAGAACTATTTGCTAAATCTTGGTTTTAGTAAGGCTTTGGATACTGTTTCATATGACTCTATAATAAGCAAAACCAGGAAACAGTCTAGCCAAGCAAACAAGGCCCTAAAAGCAAATATTAGTTGATCAAGTTAAGAGTGTGCAGATTGGGATTACACGTGTGGCTTCCCTGAATGCAATAGAAGGATAAAGGAGCGTGCCTACTATATCAGTAGCAAATTGACAGATGTATTATAATCCTGTTCTCTAGCATACTTGTAACTCTAACATCTCAACTGGCGAAGTGGTTTCCCAAAAACGAGGATGCAGTTCGTAAAGATGACTGTGAGATGCTGCTGTTAAGCAGCAGTTGGCTTTTTCCATTTAGTTTTGCCAGCTTTCTTGAATGAAGACTTGAATTTCAAAATGGATTTGATGGTTTTCTTTAGTAAATTGCTCCAGTGTTAAAATGGCTGTCAGTGCAAACAGCTGTCATTTACCACCACCAAGAACTACATCTGAAAACATGTTTTGCAACACTTTCTAATAATGCGAATATAAAACAAATTGTAACATCTTTTAAGCAATGAAAAATTAAACTTTTATATCAACTTTCTCAACTGATGCATTTTTGTGCATAATCCATAATCTGATATTATAACATCTAATATATTCAATGATTGCGTAATTGTCTTTGAACCATCCAGTCAAAACTTCATTTCAGTACATAAATCCTTGTATTTCAGTTACACATCAAACACCTGATCTCTACTCACACTGTTTTAAAATATTTCAGATAACAATGTATGTTATATCTTAAAGAATTAAGCTGTACGTTAAAGACAGGATGAAATTATTGCAATAGAAATAGTACTGAGTGATATTGCCAACAGAATAGGGGGGTTTTGTTGCATTGTGGAATACATCAAGTAAGATGACCTACAGTGCATTAGTTATCATCGACTTTCCTGATTCAGAGTGTAATAGTCCATGTGTCCTGTCAGACAGCAACATGCTAAAAACTGATCCTTCTATTTCTGAGCTCCTTATTTAAGCATTTGTCCTGATTATGAAACAGATTCTATAAAAAGGATAAGATACCTATGTATTTACTGTGCTAACTGCAGCATTACATTAGCAAGCCATGAGAGTATTTATTGCTCTAATTTATTATCTATGCTTAGAGGAATTGGCAGATAAGCTTATTTTACAAATCAGTATGATACGCTTTTCTCTCCATGTTAACGTGTTTATTCTCACTGATGGTCCAGAACTTCTTAAGGAATCTTGTTTGTCAGCAGTGTAATCCTATTTTCACCTGAAACGTGCACCTTACAGAAAGAACAAGTTAAGTACAGCTACCATCTTTTTCTCTAATCAAAAATATTGCACTGTTGAAACACATTCAAAGGCCTCAGCCTATACTGCCCATCGGTTTAATGTTGTTTAGGGTTTTTTGGTCTGTTGTTTTCGGAAGGGATTGCCAATAGATAAATAAGAAAAAATCCCTTTGCAGTTTTATTATTGAAGACTCCAGTCTTCAAACTTGGAATCATAACTGCTGCTGTACACAGAATATCTGCCTTAAACCTGGCATGAGTCTCCATGAGCAGTGGTATTTCTGAAGTTGACAGCTTCAAGACTGCAAAGGCTTGTGAGGATGAGAGACTGTTGGTAACTTGAAACTTGACATTGCCTGGTCTTTTGTTAACTATTGTTAACTATTTCTTACTTGGAAATATTGAAGTTGCCAAGAAATTGCTTATGTTTCTGGCTTCTTTGCTGGCCAGCACTCACACTTCTTTCCCCCATCATGTCATATAGCAGACTTATGCCTGGTCATGAGAGGAGGCACTGAGAGGCTCCATACAAAGATGGCACCGAAACCCA
>JANHGB010059144.1:0-17263 GCA_026283785.1 Coracopsis vasa | reverse complement strand
GTCCAACCTGGCCTTGAACACCGCCAGGGATGGAGCATTCACAACTTCCTTGGGCAACCCATTCCAGTGCCTCACCAGAGTTTCACCTATTGCTCATCAGGAACTCCCATTCTAGAAATACAGCGAATTGTGGCTAAGGCTTCCTCTATATTTCAAACGTCTCTAAATCTTCTCTTTGTTTGCAGTCCTACCCTGCAGATTTTTGTTCCTGTGTGAGTGCACACTGACCTCAAAGCATAGAAGAGTATCAGCTTTTCCAAACAATTCTTTGGACAGAGTAGAATATGAAAGAAAGCATGTTTAGCCTTAAGGAAGAGTGAGAAAGTAGAGGAATAAACTGAGGATATTAGACCACATTAAGCATTCGACTAAAGTTCATGGACTGACATTAATAAAACCAAGTTAACCCAGAGTTAAAGACAACAAATATTTCATAACAGTCCCTATGTATTTTGATATTGCAAAAATATTAACTAGGATCACTGCCATAAGGAAAGCACAAGATACTGGGAACACTGGGGCATGCAGTAGGCAGGAGTCAGCACAGATGATTTGAGAGGCTATGAGCACACCAAGTACCACCAGAAGTATTTTGAACCCTCTCTAATTCTTCAAAGACTGCCTAGAAAAGCCCTCATCAAAAGCAATTGAAAAACAGGAATCATTTACCTTAGGCTGCATCTTAGGGTTACGTGCAATGAAGCAGAGGAAACCAGCCTGTGCCAGTGCCCATACGGCACTGCTGTACTGCGCTTGGTGTCCCAGCTGGCTTGTTTTAAATGGATTTAAATATTCAGTGTACTCGTATGTCGGAAGAAAGATGCATAACAAGGAAGAAGATTGAAGTACGGAGAGGGTGATTAACACACAGAAAAAGCAAATTATAACTTGATTTTCCTTTTATTCCATATTGTCACAAACACTTTTATCAAGAACATAAGATTGAACTGTGGAACTCACTGCCACAGGACAGTTCAGAAACAAATTTACATTACTTCAGAGCCTTCCTGCTAATGGTTTCAAAAAAGCTTGAATCTTTTCATTCCAACTAAAAGACAATATGCATTTGCACTGTTTGTCTCAAAATGGCAAGGAACAATAAACCGTATGACATTCCTGAACAGAAAAGGGTTAGAGTGTCGACTGCTTCTCTTTCACATTTGAACAAGACAAAGCACATCCATATAGGCTTTTTTGTTATTAGTGTAGGAGATTATTTTTCTGTGATACTTATTCATAAGAGAGCACCGTGTAGCATTTTCATTATGTCTTTCTTCCTCTGCTTGACAACCACTTTCATTATCTGTATTTTTCAGTAAGAGACCTCAATGGACTAGCATGACATTTTCAATCATCACTTTTTTGCCTTCCCAAAACTGAATTAGAACTCAAAATAGTTGAAATAATAATAATAATAGTAATAATAATAATTTATATAAACCTAACCCCTCTCAAATCTTTCAACACAGAATTGCAAATCTATCCATCAATGGAATCATGATGCAATTAAAACTTCCACAGCTTTCAGCTGGACCAAAATGTTAACTGTTAACACCCAAGTCCTGCGAAATGGGAGCCTGCAATGCAAAAACAGCAAGCCACCTCTGACTATCCTAGTTCCAATGGGTAAAGCAGCAGCAAAGTGTGATTAATAAGGCAGTTAAACTGCTGCATCTTTCTGTAGTCCTTCAAAAATCATTCAGAAAAAAAGAACAGCTTTTCCCTGCCTGTGAGATCAGATTTTGAGATTTTAATGAATCTTCCAAAATCCAATATTCCTGCCAACTGCTTTGTTACAACCTGTTTCTACTTCAAAACCTTCTGTCTATCACTTTCCGACAGTGAGCAAGGATTTATGGCATCTTAGAAAGCTGCCCCATCACCAGTTTTGCAAGATTTCTAAGATACAGACAGATTTAAAACACTGTGTCCTTGACTAGGAGCATTACACCAACCTCCGAATTCTCTCACAACATTTGAGGACAAAATACAAATGGTAAGGTTAGAAAAACTTCTATTTCATTATCAAGAAATGTAACTGCTAATGATTGAAAAAAACACTTTATTGCAAGTTCCCAGGAACAGGAATAAAACCAGGAAACTTATTAAAACTATTATTTAAAACTGACATTTAAATTGTGTTCTCTGCAGAAGATAAATTGTCAAAAAAATACGTGTCATCATTATTGAGAAAATAAGCTGTCCCACAGTAGTCATTTAAATGACTAAAGCACTCATTAAGTATTTTCTTCCAAATAAATCCTCAGTTAAACCTATTTCTTTATCAACTTGTGAACATAAAAAAATCTCATGCAACACCTTGACAGTGTTTTGAAGCATCATTTTGCCTGGGAAGAGGAAGGACAGGGCTTTGATTTTTTATTTAAAGTTAGTTGTTTAAGAGCAAGACATCACCAATTAGACACAGCTCCGTTTCTCAGTCACATCCTTTCTTATCCATTCGGATTTTATTCCCGGCACCATTCACATGCTTTCCTACTCTCCCATGTAAAATGCTCCCTTAGTAGAAAGTTTATTTCAAAGGCACATAATGAAATAATTATATATACAAACAAGCCTCAGCAGACTAAAGGAAATTTCTTTAAGGAGGTAAAAAAAGGGCTGCTTCTCCCCAGGCACACATTGATCAAAACAGAGCCATATCTGTGCAGATTTACACAAAGCACCTAGACCACCTAATGGCTCATATTTAAAATTAATTACAACAAAACAAAGCCAACAACAAAAACTACCAAGCACCCAAACCCAACACTCCTCCCCCCGCCCCACAAAACCCCAACCCAAACTAATGATGCTGCAGATGGTGCGTAGGTCCATTTTTTTTCCCAACAATACAGCACAAATGTGTGGCATTTCTTGTCAGGAGACAAATAATCTTTTGACAGTAATGTTCTTGAAACACTAATGAAAGACAAAGAAGTAAATGTTAAGCAGAACTCCTTTATTATCTTCACACCAGCATTCATCTGTTGACTTGTGCTCCCTGCTGGGAGGCTGGCATCCCAGTGTCTCTCTCACTGGCATCTATCTGAGAGAGCTGACAGCAACTTAGTTTAGTTTCCTAGTACCAAAATTCACACCAAAGGTGCCTTTAGCCAGTGCCATGGAAGGCAGCTGTGCCAAAAAACACTTTTTTGCTTGCAATCCAGTGAAAAGGGATCATCCCTGAAGAAAGCATGGACAATAATAACAGCACAAACACTAATCAGAGCAGAAAAGGCATGTGGATCATTGAGAGCCAACAGCAGTGCAAGTGGGAGTACCTTTATGGAAAAAAAGATTAAATTATAACATCTGGCAGGTTTGGACTATGACCTGTCAAAAGGAACAACTTGTAGCAGAAACTTTAACCCATACAAAACCCCAACATCTGCAAGGTTGTACTGTTTCTGACCCTAAATACCTTTCCCTATAAAAGTGAAATGAGACTAAGCCAGTAGCCAATTCAGACAGACATATCAAACGATGAGGACTTTGAAAGACCAGTGAGTCCCCTCTAACATCATACGAAAGCCCTGATGAACAACCACTATAAGAACTTTAGCCAAGAAATGGCAACAAGCTTGATCAAAGCTCGAGAGCATTTCTAACAGCACTAGATGCAACTCAGCCCTTACTGAAAGATTCTCAAGGGTTACAACCCTTCAAATTAATGTCCTGGGACAGTCACACCACCACCACCTCCTCACTGATTTCTCCAAGGCTCAGCACAGACCACCAGCAGCCACCAAAAAGCACTCATCAACAGCCCTGCACTTCAGCAGGGACCTGTGCCTGGGAGAAGCTATTCAAGACAGCTAAAACACAAATCCTACTGCAAACAGCTGCAGAGAGATGCCACAATAATTGGCTGCTTAGGTGATGAAATGGCAGATGAAATGCCATGTTGACAAATGCAAATTAACATGCATTGAAAAAACATTCCTGACTTTACTTACACAATGAAAACTGTAATTTAGCTATTACAACTCAGAAACAAGAGCTTGGAGTTATAGGTAATGCTGCAAAACCATCAGCTCAGCGCTCAGCAGAGATTAAGAAAGTCAAACAAAGATCAGAAATGTTCATATCACTGCACACTTTGTGTTCAATTATACTTATCTCCAAGTATTTGCTCTTGGCCACTCTTTGAGAGCAGACACCAAGTGTTAGGTAGGTCTCTGGTGTGACTCTTTAACACCTTTCTGGTGCTCCTGCTATAAACCAGTGCAATTTGATAAAGAGACTATGAATCAATACATCATTGAATGTACAAGATTTTTAATTTAATAGCATCAACACTAGCTAGGTATAAATGCTTTCCCAATTGTTACACATTTTATTTACGCGATGAGCCAGATGGCTCAACAAAAACCGATACCAATTTGGAAAGGTTTATTATTGTATATTGCCATTGCAGGTCTAAAGAAACCAAAATACAGTGTGTCAGGTTTCAAGGTGCCTCAACACCCTATCAAACTGTGTGCTTAATTGTGACTAAAATAAGGAATATATGAAGATAACAGTTGCAGATCTCTTTAAAAGGACTTTTAATTAAATATAGACTGAAATCAAATACTGAAATAGTCAACAGCAAAATCCCATTAATGAAATGAGCTTCTACAACCATGTTGACATTCTTTTTACTTAATAGTAATGACCTAGAGGGAACAGACAACTTCATCCACCCCAGAAAATTCATCCATCCCTTACTACACAATAACGTGTTACCTAAGAACATCTCAAGGAAAGCATATAATATTCTAGTGCCAGTCTCCTGATCCGAGTATGAATTGCAGAATTTCACACCTAAATGTCAAGATCCAGAGAACATCACTGTTTCTGAGCACCAGCACTATGGCCACCCTGGAGGAATAGCTCATGAACTGCAAAAAAACCAAAACGAAAACACAACCAACTAATACCATACGAAAAACATACTCTAGTAAACCAACTCAATCCACAGTGTAAAATGCCAACAGTTTGTCCCTACCAGCTCAATGGCTTCAACTCTGACATTAGGTTCAAGCGATGTTTGCTTCCTTGTAACTGTTCTGGCTACCAACTCAAACCAGAAGTTAATTACACATCAAATATGCTGAGCTCTTACTGCAGCAGCTTTAAGATTAGGTTGTTGGGGGTTTTCTCCTCCTGAAGCCACTCTACTGTAAAACCCTTGGATCACTTCTGTGGACCTGAGACACACCGAGGGGCAAAAAAAGAAATGAAGTGAAATATTAACATTATGAGTGAGATGCTAAACGAAAGTAAAAGATATCCAGGAAAATGTTTAAATGGAGGAGGAAGGATTTAATTTCTATTTAAATTCCACAGTGCTCAGGAAAAGAGCAGGAAATCCAACTTTAAGTCCTGTGAAATGTGTTTGATTGGTGTCTTTCATTAGAAAGAATTCTGCAAGAGAATCCTAAAAATCAGCACTATCTTCACAAGAGAAATCTGATAAAAGCATTCCTTTCAGAAAACATCTACTTTTTAATACAATGATTTAGAAAACATCTACATCAGAAAACATCTACCTTTAGTATCTTCAGTATTATTTTGACTTTGAAAAAATATTAGAGCAATTACTTGACTTAATGGTAACATTAAATGTATTTTTCTTACATTTACCTGTCTACCATATATTTTATATCAAAATAGACAACAAAATGCTCAGGAACTGAGGATTTTCTCTTTGAAACATTCATGTACACAACTCATACAAGTAAAAAATCTCTTGGGAACTGAGGTTTTGTTGGCTGTCTAAGAATCAGCATTTTAAGATAACATGGGAAACACCTTGCAGTCATCATGTTGCTACAGGCGCTGTTATTTGTTTGCTCAAGAAATTCTTTCCTTGCTTCCAATTTTACAGCACACAAATTCCAAATTATAAATCTGAGAGACAAGAAATTTCTAATGTAATAAGAACAAAGACTCTGCAGCATCCCATGAACGTTTTGACTCACTGTCATTTTCTTCCTTCACCACATCCAGACAGACACATGGAGAATAACAACTAAAGCATATCAGGAGCTACAACTGTTCATGACTGAATGAAATACAGAAAGGCAGGTTTAGTCCTGCACTATCATCTCAGAAAAGAAAAAAATAAAGGAAGATCAAGAAAATCCCTCTCACATTTATTATCAGCAGAGCTCCGAAAAGCCATTAGGTTAGATAATCTTTCCTGAACCCATAAAACTGCATTTCTTGTTGCCTATAAGAAATCAAGTGAAATTGCTAGGCAGAAGGTACTCAGTCAAAGAGCGTGACTAAGCTTGATTAGCTTTGTGCTGAAGTCATCCCGAAACGTACACATTTTTCGGTACACAATACTGCCCATGGATTCTCAAAACTGATCGCTTAGCTGTGATACCATACATGAGCTCAGGAATTCCATTACAGCCTTTACAAAACATGGAATTGATCTAAAAAAAAAAATAAAATCAAACTATTTTAAAAAAACAAAAAACCAAAAAGCATCCCCCCCAAAAAAAGGAAACCACCAACCCAATGGAGGGCTAGGACAATTTTTAAAGCTTACCTTTTTCTTTAATCTGTAAAGCCCTCATTTTTTTCTTTCTTGTGGTTTTCTCTTAACCAGTTGCCTAGTGATGGGTATATTGCCCTGTTGGAGCAAGTCCAGAGGAGGCCACAATGATGCTCTGAGGGCTGGAGCACCTCTGCTATGGAGACAGGCTGAGAGAGCTGGGCTTTTTCAGCCTGGAGGAGAGAAGACTACAGGAAGACCTTAGAGCAGCTTCCAGTGCCTAAAGGGGGCCCTACAAGATATCTGGAGAGAGGCTTTAAATACAAGGGCCTGTAATGACAGGATAAGGGAAGAATTGCTTTAAACCAGAAGAGGTTGGATTTAGATTAGACATTAGGAAACAAGTTCTTCCCTGTAAGGGTGCTGAGTCCCTGGCACAGGTTGCCCAGAGAAACTCTGGTTGCCCCATCCCTGGCAGTTTTCAAGGCCAGGTTGGACAGGGCTTGGAGCAACCTGGTCTCTTGGAAGGTGCCCCTGCCTGTGGCAGAGGAGTTGGAACTAGAGGATTGTGCAATGTCCCTTCCAATCCAAACCATTCTGTGATTCTGTGGTTCCATAGTTAAATATTTTGATGTTGAGGGAGTCACAGTCACAAGCTCTTTATTCAGATTTCACACGCTGTAAATCACAGAGGAGACCAGAAGGTACCCCAGCCAGTCACACAACGACAAAACATGCAGCACCTTTTACGTGTGTTGGTGCTCTGATATCCATACGCAGGGTTCCATTCTATCTTGGAAGGGGCTGTCTCTCGGCAGCCTTTCTCAGTTTCGCTGTCTCGCCCGGACACATCTGCAAAGCTAACTGCCCTTCCATGAAGCAGAAAAAAGCCAGCCAGCCAAGGCTGCATTAATCAAACTGGAATTTTCTAGCAGGGCTTTTGGTCTTGCTCTGGAGAAAAGAATCAGAGCTGGGGGAACATAATACCCTGGCAGCCCGAACAGACACCCCGTCTCCCAGATTCGCATTTACAACTTGACTTGACTGGAACCATCCCTTGCTGAGTGCAGAAAGCAGAGTTCCTTAAATAGCTGATCTGGCAAGCGCCACTCATTCAGGCTCATCTGGCAGAAATAGCATCTGCAAAATCACTGGGAGTTAATAACGCATTCATCGACACTGAAAATGACTGAAAATTCCCTTTTCACTTATTATCCTACCTCTCTAACATGTTTTAAAAGGAACTGTAATTACCATTGTGCACTGTTGTTAGGAAAGAGAAGATCAAAGCTGCTCTATAGCAGCCGCACGGTCCCATCTCGCTTTTGCTCTTTGCTAAGTAACAAATGTGTGCCTTGAAGTGATTGCTCTGCCGTGAGAAGCGACTTGTGGGAACGAATTGCAATGACCTTGGGTTGTTTACCGGGGAACTTATCAGAGCTACCACTTAGGTGAGTGCAAAGAGGTTTGATGTAAGCAAACCCAAAGAGTTATATCTAGAACAAATAACACTGTATCTTCTAAAGTGCCTATGGCACCCTATCAAATACAATTCCTACTTCCAAACTTTATTATGTTCAGAGTGATGATTCTTTGATATGGTTCACATCTGATCAGAGAGCAAGCAAAAATCTTCCCTAAGAGAAACGTTAATGCTAAGCTCACTTCCAACTTCCAAATAAAACAAAATAAACAGAATACAAAATAACCAAACCTCCCTCCTCCAGGTTCCTGTCGCCGGGATTTCAAAAGTGCAAATAAAGTGGGTGAAACACGAAAATGAAACAAGCCAACAAAAACATCCTGCTGCTGGAAGGCTTTAAGAAATGCTCAAATGTGTCACCTATTTGCAACATTTTAACAAAGCTGTTGCTGATGAATGGCTATAAATATAAAAGAGAAATAGGACATAAACAAGAGCCCTAAACAGCAACAGAAACATCGTCTGACTGGATGAGTAATTTATAGCTTAACATGGGATTGATTCACTGGTAATTTATGGGTCTTCTATCTTTATGAATATAATAACTAATAGGAACCATAAATACAGATAACAAATGTTCAATATTTATTATTATAAGTTTTGCTATACAAAAAAAATAATCTATAATAGTAGATGGTCTGCATGCAAAAAAAATACTTTAAAAGCTCAGCAGCATTTAAAAGCAACAACAGTTTGTCCTTTTCTTGTAACTACATGCAACCTTCAGAGCGAATTAGGGACAGGCTGAATCACAGGTTCCTTGCTGAAAAAGATGGGAAAAAACAAACCTTTGAAGAATGAATGCTGTATGTAATTTAGGCACTGAAAAATGCGTATGGCACCATTATAAAGTTAATAGCAGGGAAAGTATCAATAAGGAAATGATATATGCAGCAATTTTTGAATTTCCTCTCATGCCAGAGGGTTGAGGGGCAAAACAGATTCCATTTTCACTGTTTAATAATAAACTGGCAAAGCACAGCTCAAACAAGCCTCATTAAGGTGAGTAACTTCTGTGCTGTCTTTTACCCTCTAGTAGCCTCTGTGGTTTGTTGCTTGAATTACCAGACACTGTATGTATTACAGACTACTATGACATATGATTATGGCAAGGTTGGCCCTGCTATGGACAGTCTGAGCAGTGACTCACAGGCAAAAGGGGAAGGGTGATGATTTGAGATCCAGTTAGTAATTAATGGCTTCTAATCAGCCAGCTGGATTACTTATTTGATGATCCTTAACTAGCCTTTTCCCAAAGATGAAATCGCCAAGAATATCACTCTATAGTACATTTTCTGTGCAGCAGCTGCATAGCAAACCAATGCCTGCATGACACAGTATTAGTTGCTTAACCTAAACTCTGCTCAACTAGAAAATAAAACTCACAGCTTCACCAAAAAGCCTGTGGTTTAGAAGCTCTTTTTTCCTGGAGGAATAAATTGTACTAGCATGTCTGTATCTGATTCATAATTCTGCCCCATCTAGCTCTAGCTGGCTTACTTTGAATTACAAACAACTGAGACTCAGTATGTTATTTTCCCCATAGTATTTAGCTGTCACAGATACTGATCTAGAACATGTATTGTTATTTACCCTTTTAAAACTTTCTATAGCTGACCTTCCACCCAAAAAACAACGCTTTCTTTCTCAACACGATCCTCCCAACATTAAGCACGTAACCAGGCTTTGTCTTGTGAATGACAGCTGGTCTGGAGTAGCCCAGGGACAGGAGGCAACCTGAAGCCACAGCAGAAGGAAAAACCCACCCTGCAGCGAGGGCAGCAGCCCCCATTCCCATAAGGAACTAAACACATGTCCTGATGGCAGGGCAGCACCCCCCAGAAGATGCTTCCTCCCCCATCGTAAGCCATTCCCAGAGCTTGCCCCTCTTTTGCACTTTCAAACTTGGTGCTGTTCAACAGCACCTCAAAGCTCTGTAAACGCCGCCAGTCTCTTATCTTTGTTGAAAAAACCCACAACCTTTAGCATTTAAGTACATACGCAACTAAAACAGCATTTCATGATGCAGTGGCTGATAGTTTAGATGGCACTGTATTGTCATTCAATGCAGTAAAGTTTTCACATCCTAAGGAATACTGAGAGATGCTAGAAACACCATTGGTGGTTTCATTTCAACCACAGCCGAGAGAGCACAAGAAAGTTCACAACTGTATTTAGCTGTCTATCAAACCCCAATAAAAATATTACAAAGATTTCAGGTAATCTATCTGCATCTATTTCAGGTCATTTTTTATATATACCTTCAGTATCTATCCATTCTAATTGTTTAAAGGCTTGTAGAAAAAAAACCCAACAACGATACCCAGACATTAAAGAACAGCAACAGCGGTCACTAATGGTTGGTGCTTTCACTGAGGTTGAAATATAAACACATTAAAGGTGCTAGGTACCATACACTTTTTTTCTCTTGCCCTTACATCTCTCTTGCTCTCTACTAAAACCAGAATGTGAAGGAAAGGATCCAATACCATCATGTAAGAGGAGACATCAGCTAATATTCTGAGGATACTCAGCAGTCAATGATTATCATAAACTGTATTATTTGGCTGTCAAGCAACTAAATTTTACATTGCAACCATCTAACTGCTCTTAGAACCATTTCTTATTTAAAAATTTATTGGCAATGAATGCCTTAAAAGAAATTCTCTCATATTCTGGAACTACTATGCAGAAAATAGCAGCTATACAAATTTATAAGGACTTCAGTCTTTCCAATGACTGGAACTAACAAAATGTATGGCATACCAAATGAAATGGTTTTGCTTGACAAAGGCTGCAAGTTCTTTGAACAGTGAACCAACTGGGATTCAATATTCTAATTCTCAATCATATAAAACACCATGATGGACAGCCCTGTCAAGCTCATTAATACTAAAGCAACTGCTGATAATTGCTCCAGGTTTCAACCTAATTAAAGCTAAGTGGCTAGATTTGCATACAGTACAATAGAAGTTTCTTGCAATCACACTCCCAGAGGCCTTATCAGCTTCACAAATACAATATCATTAAAACTTGAATGCTAATTACAGTTAATTTCTCAATGCAAATAGGAGTAATTCACTGGATATTTAGGTCTTTCTTGCTCAGACTTAGCACTGTAGTTTATCTAAATGCACCCTAGACACTTCCCAAAAATAACACACCAGGAAGAACAAAACGTTCCATCACTCTCCCTTCTCCATTCCATGTAAGAAAATGATGTCAAATGTTATCAAAAGCATTCTGATAAGTTGCGCAAGGTAAGTCAATTAGCCTTTCCCCATTTGTTCCATTTATCTGGCTAACAATGTAAAAAACAAAACAAAACACCCTTAATTAAAAATCCTTCAGGTTAAGCTACTGTGCTTGTTTTACAAACTGGTATCATTGTAAATAGACCTTTCAAAACTATCCTTTTTTAAATGTTTTCTATATAATGACAAAAACAACAACGGTATGGCAATGTGCATCTGTTGGGAAAACATGTAAGATGCATTAAAGCATCTTAGCATCTTACAATAACACACTTGTAACGTATTTGTAATCTCGCCTTTAACCTCCTGTGTCAACTGTAAGAGGGAATAGGGAACAAGGAAGGAGAAACCATTTTCTCCCCTGTGAAATACCAGTCAGCACTCCAGCAGCCTCAAGAGCAGGCTAAGAAACCAGCTTGGTGCGGCAGCCTGCACACCAAGAGCACTGGAGAGGATGGTGATGCACAGCACCGTGATGTCGCACTAAGCTTGCAGGAGCAGCGCTGTTACTCAAAGAGCCCCACCACTCAGCGGCATGTGCAGTAGTTGATGCTCAGAATATGCCATCCTGTTAGCTCAGGCTTTTCCTATCCACCTGCAGGAGAAAAGCGTAGGATTTTCTCCCACCCGCTTCATTTCAAAGCTCAGCGTGGACAAAAGACCAAGTTCCTACAATGCAGCGACAAGTCACCTAAGAACAGCTCATCCATAGCTACTATAAAAACATTAGTGCAACACTGACAGTGTCAGCGACTAATTACTGACTCCGAATGTACCAGGGAGAAGTCACCGTTTTCCTCCCGCTGCTGTGAGGGCTGCATTAATGAGTCAGGTGATGATTTCAATTGACAGTCCCTACTATTTTTACACGCATCCCTGTGTGCTTCCACACTCCTCCAGCCCACACCAGTTAAATAGCAGGTGGAAAGTGAGTAATTAGGATTCAGAGATACCTGTTTCATGACAACCGTGTCATGCAAAGAGGAGTAAACTTCACTTGCCATGTTAATATTCATGTATGTGGCCTCTATAGGGTCACCAAGGCACTCATGTCACTGCTTTGTATGGAACCATCCTCTCCTCCAGCCTGCCTCTGTCCACACCTGCCTATCTACTTTTCCACGGAAAAACCTAAACCTCCAAATAGCCCATTTACTTGGTAAAACCTTATTGTCTGTTCCATTTTTCTTCTTTCTTCACCAGCCTCTCATCCTGGCCTTTTACACAAAGGCTGCGATCTTCAGGTCACTTCCCAAGGCTTCTCCCAAAACATCCAAGTTTTTGTTTTACTTTGACCTAGGATTTATCAAAACAAATAATAATAATAAAATAACACTTGATCTATTTTGGCTCCATCCAGTTCCAAGGTATTGTGACTTAAAATACGTTCTGCAACCAGATAATCTATCTAATCTGATAACTTAATTTTTTATCTCTTTTAAATGGCATTATTTTTCACTCTGTTTCTGTCAGTGATCCCATCATCAGAACACCTCTAGACTGAATTTCCTACCCCTTTAGGAGTTTTTTTTTCCATACTGGACATGACTACAGGACTATGTCCAAGTTAATAGTATGCCAAGGTTTTTAACCCTAAGTCAATCAAAAGAGGAAGCAAAGCTTCCACCATGAAGCTC
The DNA here is from genome assembly GCA_026283785.1 of Coracopsis vasa. Lineage (NCBI taxonomy): Eukaryota > Metazoa > Chordata > Aves > Psittaciformes > Psittacidae > Coracopsis > Coracopsis vasa. The sequence goes on along the minus strand of JANHGB010059144.1, from coordinate 4,396 downwards.
TCGCACGCTAACCTGTCAACTAAACAAACAAGCCTTCATGTTACTTCGCTAGGAAAAGAGGTTAAAACCAAGGGAAGCAAAATAAAGCAAACTAAGATCAGCCTTGGTTTTCTGTGCACACTGTATTACCCGCTACGGTTTAGGAATCTGAAACTTACCCACATCAACTATTTCCCTGCATGCTGAATGACACAGGCTTACTCCTGTGGTTAGCCCTCTGTACATCTCCAATTATTTGCAGCTCTTCCACTGCCGGGGCTTTGTCCATCACTACTCCTTACGGCAAAAGTTGCCTATTACCTATCAGAGTATTCCAGTATTTTTGTGTTTTAAATTATTACTTTTTGTAAGCCTTTAATCATTTTTGTTACATTGAACTGATTGAAAGCCAGGGACCATGATCTTCAATAAGCACATTTAAATGGCTTGCAGCAACAGCTGAGTACTTCTGCACTGAAATCCAAGTATGTGATGATTCATGTCACATTAGAAATGAAAATTTATAGCAAATTATGTAAATCTCTGGCACTCTTCTGCACATTATTGCCCCTCTATGATAGTTTCCACTGATGCAGCTTTCTGACATCAACGCAGCGATGTGCGATGTACCAGAACGTTTACAGAGCCTGCCCTTCTCCACTCTGAAATTTGATTATTACTTATCGATTGCATTTGTTATGCCAACTGAAGTCTGTTTAGGTGCTGAGAGTTTATGAGATGCAGTTCAGTTACACACCACAGGAGCTTGACTCCAATAGCTTCGGCTGAGTCCAAATTCTTTATCCAGAATGGCTGGGAAAAAGCACATTTATGATCATTTACAATCAGTCTATCTGAGAGTCAAACAATTGCATAGTTTTTGTTTTTGTAAAAACAAACATTTCCTAATGTGTACCCAGCAACTGCTCAATGATGGTGTGCTCAAGAGCCCTTGAAAGGTTTTAAATCTCCTGGTAATACCTCAGAAGAGGACAGCTACAAGCCTGCTACTCACCATTAAGAGAGCCTGCTGCTCTAAAGGGGTATGATTTATTTAATCTTGAGTATAAAATGTGAGAACAACATATTCTGGAAGAGCTTAATAAACACACTAGGAACACTAGAAAAACCTTGGGAAAATAGGAAAGGGGCCCGATGGACACATACCCTTTACTTACAGATTTCATGCCTTCTGAAATTGTATAGATAAAAATCCCATTCTTATTTTAAGTGAGCTATGATTTGACATGAACTTAGCTCGTTACTAATACTAAATCTTCCCTTGATGTCTACAGGATTTACAAAAGAAGATCTCCTGAGCCATTCAAAGAAAGAAAAAGAACAAAATCACTTACAGTCCAGAAACACAGAAGGCTTCCAAAGACCTTTTTAAGGCAAGGTCTGTACATGCATACATAACAGTTAGTGCTTTTTGTTAATATAAACCAGCTCTTCCTCCTGATGGAAAGATCCAAGAACTATTAACAACACAACTCTTGCTTACTAATTTCTGGAGAGACACTTAATCTTGATCAGCTGCCATTTCTCTAATGAAATTCAACCTCTTCAGGAGACTAGAGGATACTAAGATGAGACATGCAAACATCTCAGAGACAACTTCACTGCTGACCTCTGCACTGTCACATTTTCAGCACACACTAAGCTGAAAAATGTATGCACAAGCAGGAATCACCCAGTAACTTTTTCTAGGAACTGACATCATCTACAAGGACTTGTGCAAAACATGACCCTGTCCCACACAACATCCTTGTCTCTAACCTGGAGAGGCAAGGGCTTGACAGATGGACAACTCGGTAGATAAGGAGCTTGCTGGATGGTCTTGGGCTGCATCAATAGGAGTGTGAGCAGCAGGTTGAAGGACGTGATCCTGCCCCTCTACTGTCCTTTTATAAGACACCCACCTGAAGTACTGCATCCACCTCTGGCACATCCAACATGAGGACGACTTAAACCTGTTGGAGCGAGCTCTGAGGAGGCCACAAAGATGATCAGAGGGAGGCCTGGAGCACCTCCCCTATGAAGACAGGGCTTGTTCAGCCTGGGAAAGAGAAGGCTCTTTGGAGACCTTATAGCAGCCTTCCACCTAAAAGGAGCCTACAAGAAAGCTGAAGAGGGACTTTTTACAAGGGCATGTAGTGCTAGGACAAGAGGGGATGGATTTATACTGACAGAGAATGGATTTAGATTAAATATTAGTAAGAAGTTCTTTGCTGTGAGGATGGTGAGGCACTGGCACAAGCTGTCCAGAGAAGCTGTGCCTGCCCCATCCCTGGCAGTGTTCAAGGCCAGGCTGGACAAGGCACGGAGCAACCTGGTCTACTGGAAGGTGTCCCTGCCCATGGCAGAGAGGTTGGAACTGGATGAGCTTTGCGGCTCCTTCCAACCCAAACCATTCTATGATTCTATAATAGTTTAAACATCACTCTCATAGCAATACATCAAATGGTTATATGGCAGATGTATTAAGTGCTTTTAGAAAGTCTTTGACTTCAGCTGTTCCAATGCCTGCCACTACTCCCACTGTAATTCCAAAGAACTAAGCATCTGCTTCTAATTAGCCCTCTCCACAAGCATTCATACAATTTGCAAGTTTGCCTTGGGTAGGATTTTTCTTCCTGACCTATACTTATGTTGCATTCATGTCTGAGTATTCCTGCCTATTTGCTATTCTCCCTTTCGGATTTAGCCACTGAACATAGTACTATTCACAAGTCAGAATTACAAGGGAATTGTTATCTTTAACAATCTTTCATGATTCAGCCCAAACTATCTAACGTTTTATTTGGCTGGAAATGCTTTTATTAAGTTCAGGCTGTTATTTAGGTACTATTGAGAATTTAACTTTGTATTTTATTCTCCAAAGCCTTTTCTGGAGCCTGTCATTTAACCAAAATCTCCCTGACACTTAGATAGCATTCCATTAGTCTCCCCAGACTACCTCATAAAGACTTGTAAGGTGCACGCATCTTTTATAAACCATCTCAGCTCTCCCTCCTCTGGCAGGACTAAGTACAAAGGGATTCAGCAGAATGTCATTCTGTGAAATGATACTTTGCATATTTATTCAGAGAAGCTCTACACTTGAGAAAATGCAAGGGCTAGTTTTCTTAACAAGGAGATAATAAAGAAAAATGGTTTCATTTATTTAAAGCACATCTGCACTGCAAAGGAAAGGTACGATGATAAATCGTAGTAACGCATCCAAGCTACCCAGTTCAGAGACTGCAGCTGGTACAGTGATGACAGAGCTCTTTTTGGTCAAGATTCATGAGTATTTAGGCTAGAATGAGATAGGTTATACTGACTGTCACTTGTACCTGCAGAAATCCTTCAGATGGTGTTTATGACACTAGATTAGGCCTTCTGTAAAATAAATCCAACTTAGGCCAAACACATTACAATGGCAAAATGCTCCCCCCCCAGCTATAAACTAAGGAAACAGATGCACCACTGAAATGATGCACAATAGATGGTGATGAGGAACACCAACAGTTCCTGCTTTTAAAAACATCCATCACTAGCAATTTTAATTAAAGTCAACAGTGCAGTAGGTGATTTGGCTCAGCATCCTTAAATCTATCAAGTGGGTTGTTTCTAATGCCTGATTACAAGCTGTAGTCACTACCATCATCAGGCCTAAGCAGAATTAGCTGTCATTAATGTCATTAGCTTCAGGAGGTGAAGTCCTGAAATGAAATATGATGGATATACATTCTCTCAGACGACAGCTTATTTAAATGTACCAATGCCAACATTGCCACCTCGCAGTTTTCTAGCAATATGTTTCTTGAACCACCAAATGGTTGGTGTTCTCATTAAACTTTTATTTATTTTATTATTACCATCTTTTAGCATTTTTTTTATATTTTATTTTGAATATACTTAGATACATGCTATAGGCTTGCTTGCTTTCAAACAGAGAGCTACATTATGTGAACTGGTGAATTACAAACATTCAGATATTAATACGACATCAGTTTATATGTCACACTCCTCATCTCTGTGTCAGGGCAATGGAGAAAAGATTTGTGAGATAACCAAACGAGAACCTTTATGTATCTGCTGGTTTAGTTATGGCTGGATACACTTTGCTTTAATATAATTCACCTCTGACAGTCAAAAACCCCCAGTAATTTTGCAGATGATTCAAAAGGAGTGAAATAACAAACACATATGAGGATACGGAACAAAAGACAGAGAGAGATTAGGGAAATTCATAAATTGATGTCTTATGGACATCAAACAAGAATGCCTGCATGTAGCACGTATGAAGAAATTCCTAGAATCATAGAATAGTTAGGGTTGGAAGGGACCTTAAAATCATCCAGTTCCAACCCCCTGCCATGGGCAGGGACACCTCACACTAAACCAGGTCACCCAAGGCTCTGTCCAACCT
>JANHGB010059143.1:0-29838 GCA_026283785.1 Coracopsis vasa | reverse complement strand
TTAAACTACTATTAAGTTTGACAATGTAAAGAGATAAATTTGGTACTTAATTCAAGCCTCGCCTAATCAAATAGATTCAGATGAAGTAAGTAGAAGCACTCTTTCAGCGTTTCTTTTTTGTCAAATTATGCTATCTGCAGAGAAACTAAGGAGGAGCAAGGAACAATGGTGAGGCTGTGTGAAATAGAGATCTACTGTCATCACTGTGCTTGCTAGTTGCTACTTACTGATATTAAATTAGATGGATAGCACTTAAAGAAAATAGTGCGTTCTCAACTTATAGCAAGAAATCATTAAAGTAACAGCAAGATAATCTGAGAAAAACCTGTCAACGTGTGCAAACTGTCTGCAAGTGAATCTCTAAAAGGTGCTATTTAAAGTCCTCAGTAACAGACTAACAATTTAAACAGCTAGTTGGCATAGAGAAATTATGTAGAATCTATGCAAATCTCAAAATCCTACAGAAGTCTCTCAAATATATGACCGAAAGGAAGGACTTTTCAGTCTCTGTGAGGGTCAGAAAATACAGATAATTTTGGAGGGTGGTGTATGATAATGAATTCTAATATTGAAGTTGTAGAATTAATTATTTGGAGACTATATTCCAATGGTGTTCTCTTTTATTTATTCTACCAGCTTTCCTTTTTCTGTGTTTTATATAATTTGCCTGCTCCCTGAAATGTAAATCCCTAAGAAGGGGAATACTTTGTTCACACCTGGGACTACTGCAATTAAAATTGTTGATGCTATACAACTATCCTACTGTAACAATAACTCCATGTTAAAGTAAATGAGGTGACGTCATTAGTATGAAAACTTCTGTTCCTCAGTTTCATATTAGGAAGCGCAAGAGGATTTCTGACAGTTGCGTACTTTCTCACATAGGGTAACTTTGGAGTGATCATTGATTTTATTTGGGGTTCAGTAAGGGAAAAACAAAACCACAGCTACAATGTTAATATAGATATAGGCATGCTGATCTATACTAAGTATGTGCGAGCTGAAAACCAACGTAAGAGTAATTGTAGAAGAGATGCAAACCAAAAAGAATTTGCATGTTCTCCTGCATTACCCTACTTCTCAACTAGCAAGGAAAAGCAGGTCAAACTTTATCTAAACTGGTGCAATTTTACAAATCCTGCCAGCTCAAATAGCTTCAAGCTCCCTTAACACTAGACAGAGCTGGTTTTAAATTTTCTGTTTCCTTACCAGACTGGGAGCCCTGATGGCCTTAAACGTGTAATATCATCTTCTGGTTGACAGAGTCTGATTTGATCCCAGATATCCCATGACTCTCACTTTTTTGTTATTAAGTTCACAAAGTTTCTACTGCCGCTTTACTCACTTTCCCTTTAAATCCAGCCAGCTGTCTGTCAATCTCAAATTTTAATACGTCTCTGTCTTTCTCGTATTTGGTACATACTACAAAACTGGCTTTCCATAAAGCTGCCAAGAGTTCTGATTCTGGGAGATCTGAAGAACACAATAAATAATAGCAATGTATATGTGTTATTCAAGCATAACTTACTTTTTTTGGTTACTGCTTGCTGTCACGTGAAAAAGAATAAAATCTAAACCACATAAGAGTAACACTGCTGCAGTTAGATATTGTTAAAATATTAATAAAAAATATTTTAAAAATGGGTTGTATAGACACTTAAAAAAAATATTTGGTATGTAATTCAAATTTCTAGAGACCTTGAGAAATCTGGGAATCTTAAAGTAAGACTTACCAAGAAAATGTTAGTATTGTCTTTTCAACCATACATGAAAAGCATCAGTCAGAATACCACGTCTTAAAAGAGTATTATCTGCATTTCAAGAGCAACATACCTTGATACATGGCCCACAGATGATCGAGTTATTTATATGAGGGACCTAACAGTGCAGGTTTGAGAAAAATTTTGTGTTGTGGGAGTAAAAATGCTAAATTTAACCTGCCTTGAAAGGACTACTACTTAGCAATCATTTCTAAAGACTTTTTTTTTCCCTTGTCCCCATACAGCTGGCCCTCCTGCCCCTCATCTCCTGTCTTTCAAAGCTGAGTCATGGCATAGCTGCAAGGATGCTGGAGCTCTTCTAATTGAAGAAATTGATTTGAGTAAACACATTCAACTTGCTGATGGACCAGACATAGGTCTGGAGAGGTATTTCCTAGGCAGACATCCCTCACTTTGAATTTCTGCATGTGTGAGTGAGATGACTGGAGTATAGCAGCAGCTTCAAGCAAAGACCAGACTGGCAAACCATCTGAGAGGCAAGGGAGAGTTTTGTCCCATATGTGGGGAAAATTTAGAAACTACGTCTTCTCTTCCCTTGCCAGTGTGTCTCTTGTTATGTCAAGATAACGAAGGGGGACACTAGAGAGATCCTCAAGATAGGAAAACCCACAGATATCTTCGCAGGGATTGTGTCTTTTCACTAAATAATAGCTATCCTTAGATTTCTGTTTGCTAATTTAATTTTCAGGCATCTTTCATTTATCTCATGTTTTGAACTCTCCATCACCCTTTCACCTAGCATCACAGCTAGTCACCTGGGAAAAGGTAAAATATAAAATTGGCTAATATTGAAAGACTGGGCTTGTTGCTGATGTGACCTTATCAGGCAGTATTGAGTGATCACTTAGAAACCAAATTTACTGGCAGTTTCTGCACACTTAACATATTTCTATGTGGCAAACATTGCAGTGCTGGAAAACCCAGGCTATATTTAAAAAGGATGGTTCAGAAAACTTACAGCAGCATTTTATCCAAGCAAATTAGTCCTTCGAGTACCTATGTGACAAGGACTGACTGTTTTGCTCTTGACCACTCACAAAGACGTTGCTGCAGCATAATGAAATGGGCATACATCTTTCTTTTAAGTATCTTGCATTGAAGTTTGGATTCACCTGTTGACATAGTGTTCAGACTATTGCTAGTCAGAATATTCAGTTCTGTAGCACAGTAACACATTTTGATTTGTTGCTATAAAAAGATAACACATTATATAATCGTATAATAAGCCAGGTTATTTTGGAGAAATACTGTTACATTTTTCCTCTTAAAAACTTCTTAAAGTTTTTTTTTTTGTCTTTTATATTTTAACTTCTTTAGCATATGGCAAAGTTATTACTCTGCAGTAAAGAAAAATGCCCTAGATTGCTTTAAGTTGGTAGGAAATGCACATTGTTTTGGCAGATGTCCAGCTTTGTGTCTTCAGCAAAAGATAAGCATCATTACCCTTCAGCCTATCTTTTGAAGCCAGCATTAACAAATCAGGTCCCATCCTCTGTGTTTAAGTATATTCTTCCTTCAAAGTGGAGGGCAGAAAAAGGTGTAGGCGGTCAGACTGCTAGTAATTGCAGTTATGAATTCTGAAGCATCATTCCAAGTGCTTACACAGGTATATAAAGCAGCATGAATTGGCTGTAGCCAGGCTAAATCTGTATCTCATTTGACAAAAGTAACATATTATATAATATTCTGCTGTGGGTGATGGTAATTTGTGATTTATTGTGGGATGGGGTACACTGGAGTGGAGGCAGGGGTTTTTCTGCCCCCTCAGAAGTTGAGGGCTGTCAAGGAACGTGTTCTCCATTGGCAATATGGAAAGCTCTGGAGAATGCACATCCCGACGTGATATATCAAAAGCCTGCATGCTGTTCTCTGAACCTGACTTCAGAATACAGCTGGGAAAGCACTTTTTTGCACATTAGATTTACCCAGTCAGAAAGTATTTGCCACTATTGCAGCACAGTACAGGAAAAGGACCTTATTAATTCAGGCATCTAAGAGGCATTTAAAGAGAGGTAGACTCTAATATGTATGTGATATAATGACCACTCGCACTGTTCCTGAAGTGTTACCCTTGAGCAACAGAAATAAAAATTCATAAATGCGGAAGAAAGTGTGTCACAATGGATATCAGATATTTGAAGTGTGGTGGGATAGTGAGACCAGTTTGGAAAAAGACTCCTATTTCATGATTTTTCTGCCTTCATAATTCACTTACATCTTTAATGAGGGCTCATGAATTAATTCAGAAATAGGTTTTGAGACAGAGAGACTGTCATTCTCCCTCCACTTCAGTCTTAGAAGCTGCAAACTATCTGAGCTGGACTGCTTTTTACTTCAAGAGGAAGAAATTGATAAGGTTCAGATCAACCAGAAGAATAAGGAGAGTGTCTGAGGGGGGAAACACCTGAATCCTCTAAGGACCACTTACTGCCAACATGAATCTAAGAAAGTTTCTTATGTTTAGAACAGACTGGTAATATGTTATAGTTCCATAATGCTCCAATAAATAGGAAAGAAGTTGATTGCACAATTTTTGCTTCTCTATTAGCTTAGAACATCTTCAAGCAAAGTGTATGTTTGCTGAACTACTTATTTCTAGACATCATATATTTCAATTTCAGAAAGCACCAGAGGGGGACAGATATGTACCCGATAGCTAAACTGACAAGTTTTAATCATCCCTGTAGCTACATAATGGTTTGCTGGTAATGTCTGTAGTCAGGATTATGAAACAACAGCTTTTGCTTTGCAGCTGCTTCTTATTATTAGCAACAGTAGAAAGTTTGTGCCAGGTGGAATGGGTGGCTGAACCCTTGGCTCCAGCATAATAGGTAAGATAAAGAAATTTCCCTAGTTGTCCATTGTGTTAGGCTGCTTGGATCCTGCTCTCTCTGTCTTCTTGAATCTAAGATGGGTCCTTTGTGCCTCACAGGCAGGTAAATCTAAGACTGAGTGTGAAGCACTGGCTATGCACCACATAGCAGAGCGGCTGCCATGTGGTCCTCATGGTGCCAATGTCCCATGGCACATCCCTCAGAGCTCTCCTCCTGCAGTGCAGAGGATCAACCTGCACCAGTGGGGTTTAGTCCGGGAGCACTACACCCCTCGATCCCTTGATTTTCTGGCAGTGACTGGGAATCTGGGTCAGAGCCAAGGGTCAAGCTGTGCTGGGATTTGTGTAACCACAGGTCCTCACCCCAAGGGCATAGCAGTGTAAGAAGTACTGTGCCATGTATAGATCTGGAAGAAAATACCAGCTGATCTTTCATTTTGCTTTTTTCTGTTAGTGTTGAGTAATCCTATCATTAACATCGCTGGCTGTTAGTACAGAATTGAATATGAGATCGGTAAAATCTTTACGTGTTTGTTCTTAAATTACTTTGATTACAGTGTCACAGTTCCAGGTCAAAATACTCCGTTTTCCTTGAAAGGAAGATGTGTCTGTACCCAAACTGAACTTCTGTTCTGAAGATGGGCTAGGCTGGCTTGTTTAAGTTTATGACTTGATATTTCAAGTTTCAAATAGGGAAGCAAACATAAAAGAACCCTGGTTACTGGGATGGCTCAGTGAAACATCTGCCTGCCTGGGAATGTTTTTACCATAAAAGTTTTGATTTAAAAAGAGAGAGTAATGCTTCAGGTGTTTATTCCAATGCTACTTCACTGCTGCTAACATGAACTAGTTATTCATTTCATGGCATTTCTCTGGCAGAAGCTACCTTAATGAATCTTTCCTGTGCTTTTGGTAAGTCTCCAGCAGCTGTCTGCAGGGAATGGATATGTCTTCCTTGCTCTGGCTAGGAAGTGTGCATGTTTGTTTCTGTTCTTTGGTGTATGACACAGTCTTTCCTGAGAATGTCGAGACATATTGTCTATAGCTGATAGCATTCCTAGTGGTAATTTCCTTAAAAACTTGATTGGATTTTAGCTTGTGCTCCACAGCTGCTCGATAGGCTATTGATAATAGCTCCACTGACAGCACAGAAATCAGTGTTTCTTATTCCCGTAATAACTACATATAGGAGAGACCAGCAGATGCATACATACACATATTGAGGACAGATAAGAAGTACTACTCTATTCCAACAGGCCAACTTCATATCAGTGAGTAATGGTGTAACAAAAACTCTGTATCACTCTGGGAAAAGGAGATCCAGGCACTAAAGCTCCCAAGATTTGTGAGGGTAAAACGTTTCTGATTCTTATTTGCAGTTTAAAGAAATGGGCTTTCTGGAGAGAGGGGCAAAAAATCTCTTTATAATTTTTCTTTTTTTTTTTTTTCAGTGTCACACTAGTGCTTCTGTATTGTACCTGTTTATTAGTTATATTAAAAAGCTTGTCTGCAGTGCCACAGATGTATTCATTGCTTTTGCATGATGATTGAACTGCTAGAAAAGTTCAGTTCAGTGCTCGCATTCTTACAGCAGTTCAGAGATTTAGCGCATTACTTTGTGGTTTTTTGATTTTTATTTGATTTGGGTTATGGGTTTTTTTTGTTCCCCCTTGCATTCCTAGTGAGGAGGGCAGGTACAAAATAATTGCTTGTACAGTCACCTAAACCAATGATCCAGCTCCACTTTTGGCATCTGTTTTAGTGATGGCTGTGGTAGGATTTATATTTTTCCAGTTTTAGAAAAAGATACTTTTTGCAAAGTCAGTCACATATTCCATTTTGGTCCTTTTTATTTTTTTGTATTTTTATTTTTTAAGAAAAATAGTTCATGGGTATAATTTTCTACAGTGAGGACTGGGAATTTTCTGTTGTTGTTGTTATTGTATTTTAAATTTTAAAAGCTCTTCTTTATCTCCTTCATGCATCTATACATTCACAGTTCTTCCATTTGAAAGGCAAGATTAGAGTTGCCACTCTAAGTCTCAAGAAATAGCTTTACAAAAAATAGTTTGTAAAAATCTAAAATTAAAAGGTTAATAAATTGTTAAAGGACTAATCCTTTATTTTTTTAAATTGTCCTTAAAAGCATGAGTAACAGTTTCCAAATATGATGGCCAATCTCTGTTGTTGTTTGGTAGGTTTTTTTAATTATATTATTCAGTTAGGTTCTAACCTAAAGAAATTAGGAGTGTGTCATTTCTGTGTGAATGTTCTTTGCGCTGCTTAATCCTCCTGGCAGTCTTGAGGATTTCATTAGTGTAGCTGTTGGTAGTTTGCAGAGGAGTAAGAGGAGTGCTACTGCGTGGTAGAACAAGTTCTTTTCTCACTTATTCTCCTACCTATGCAGCTATGTAAGTTAGAAATTAACACTTGTTCACAGGTGCTGTGTATAGGTTATACAAGCCATCACAAAAAAAAAAAAAGTGCTTCTATCATCATTATGCTGCCCCTTTTCCTTCCTCTGAGATATGTAAATAAATTACAGAACAAGTTTAGATCTCTGATGAGAATATGACCCAATATCTTAATTTTTTTTAATGAAAAAAATATGCAAAAAAAGTTAAAATTTTGTATTGGATGGTTCTGCAGACCTGAAAGGAGCTTGATACATGTATGAATGATAGAGATGTAATTGAATAATCATGTCACACTTGGATTCATCAAGCATCTGGCATTCTGCTTAAAATCAACCCAATGTTATTTACTTTTATCACAAGATCTAGCATCTTTGAATGGACAGAACACAGAGTGTTTCTTTGGTTTTGTTTTTAACAATTAGTTCTTTAAATAAGTGATTCCTTCTCTGTCATGCACTTTTCTGCCCAGTATAAAAGCTTTGTTTACTTACTGATAAGTACTGTGAATGTATGTCAAGATTAATATGAGTAATTTAAGATTGTTTCAGGTGTGTGTGCTTTTACATTTAAAGCAATGTAGTGTGTAACAATGCATTTCTTAACGTTAGGCTGTACTCAAAATGTAACTCAGCTACACATACATATGCACACACACACAAATTTTTTATGTATATATAAAACTCAAAATCCTCTTGGGAAAATCAGTGATAATCTCATCCTTTTTTTGGTGGAGGACTGTTTTCTTCCTAGACCTGTAACATTCAACTCGATATACAAAATGACATAAATACCTGAGTGTAATATACTCTGTAAGATGTTCACTTTTAGAAGTAAAGGCACTTATTACTCTGAGTATTTAAAGAAAAACATCTCTTATAGGGAACCACTTAAATGTATCCCTGAATTTGTAACACATTTTATTAATTCCATATTTATTTTCTGCTGTAGTCCTAGTCAGAAAGCAAATTGAGAAGTGCCTCATTCAGTGAGTTATCTCTTCTGCCACTTCCTTATCTTTCAGAAGCAAAATCCTTATCAGTGACAGGATCTGTAGAAGCCAGCCATAAACCATTAGCTCTTTGTATGTATATCCTTCAGCTTCACCCCAGGCACTTTTGTAGCTAATGGCATCCTAGATAAGCATCTTTCAGTTCTATGTTTTAATTAATGATCATTTTTGCCATTATCAACTCTCTGCTTCATGAGTATATGTGAGAGCTTTGCCGAGTATCATCAGTCAAATGCTCTGTATCTGTTTTCCCTCACACGCACATTGTGACAATATTTAATCCAACCCTTAGTAAATTTCTACCTTGTCTGAATAATTAATTGACCATCACATGTAAGAGTCTGCCTAAACATGAGATTTTTATGAGTCCTGTTTGTGGTCAAAACCAGAGTTCTCATCTGGAATAAAAGGTCCCTGTATGTCACTGGTCACAACAGGGCAAAATGCTTAGTATCTATGGAATTGATTAGCTGTTACATCAGAATTGCTACTTAAGATCATTTTGTGCTGAGTCTTGCGAAATATTTGATGAAAGTAAAAGCCCTTGCATGTTTGCTTTATTTATATTGTACCTTATCAGTTTTCTGCCCACCCATTCAATCTGACTTGCTGATGCTCTCCTGGTCATCGTCACTACTCTGAAAACATTTTGAATTCTGAAATAAGGCAGAATACTTACCCATTCATCTTCTATCTTGTCTTCCCTTTCCTTAGTGATAAAAGTAGGAAAAAAAAAAAAAAAGAGTAACTTGGTTACTTGTTTCTTTTTGAAAACAACTTGTCAGGTTATTTTTGTGTCTCTGTGTGTTTGACTGAGAAGGAATCTATTATTTATTCTGTGACAAAAATCTTCCTTTTACTGACATTGGAATTAAGTGCAGAAATAGTGCCAAACTAACAAAGAAAAATATAAAGCAAAGATTAAGAAAATGGATTTTCTCCTTTAAAATGAAGTCATTTCTTAAGGAAGCATATGAATGCTTTAATTGCCAAGCAGAAATATTTTTTAAAAGGTTTCTGAAATAAAAAATCCACTCACCATGTGCTGAAACACAGCAAGAAACTCAGATTTTGTTGAGGAAAGAATAGTTTGCACTCTGAAGGACTGGACTTGGTTCATTTAGGTAAACAAATGCTTTTATTTACAGAACTGGGTGTTAGATCAAGGCCTGAACACCTGTACTGTCAGGTGGAGCTTTAAAGTACAAACAAAAATGAGCATATTTAGCAATGAAATATAATCAAGATATTGCAAACATCTATGAAACATTAGAATGATGACAAATGGGTTGTTATATGTCTTCAGACTGGGATTAGTATTGCACATAAATGTGCCATATGGTGCAAAGTGAAAAGTAGATGCGGGTAATTTTGCATATAAAAAATTAAATACATATAGGTACACAATATCCAAAAAATGTTTACATATAATACCTGTATTCCTTATAAAGTGTGTTTTGAATAATAATATTCTTACAGGAAATCTAAGGATTAAATATATTTCTATTTCTGTTATGTATGTAGAAGGCATTATATGGTAAAATCTGCTGCTAAAATAAGCTCATTAATGAACATTTGTATCAATTATGTAACTTCTGCGCTTATTTCAGTTTTGAAGATTTAGCCTTGAAAACAGAATATGTTTGATTTTATGTGCATTACTAATGTTTCTAGTGATGGGGAAGCATAAGTGTAAATGGATATTGAACATTTTAAAATATTTATTTTTAGTTCGAAAGCTATCAAAGATGAGAAATCCTTGCTCATCAAACGCAGCTTAGATGTATCTGCAGTGTACACCACTGTATGAAACTAAACAAAGCTGTTCTTGGAAGGAATTAGAGGACATGATACTAAATCTTTTGTTTTCGAGGTGGTGGAACTCTCACTTTAAAAAGGCTTCCAGTTCTCAGCCCACGTAATTGGGTTTGCATCTCTTGCTAGGCACACCTTGGGTAGTCCATTACAATTACTAAAAAGCTCATCTAAACAGCGTAGAAGTACTTTTAAAAAGAGTAGCTGAAAACTTCTTGGCGCAATTTCTTCTGCAACTTCATGGCTTAAGGAAGGTGAAAGATTTTTTTCTGTGTGTAGTGATCCTGAACATTTCCTTAACTATGTTCTTTCCATCCCAGTCCTATAGGACTTGCAAGAAGTAGATTTCTGTTTCCAGTGCCTCTGTAATGAAGGGGAAGGAAATTTGCTGTTCCCAAGGCAATAAACTGCCTTGCTTTGTTTTATTGTTTTAGATAATCGAATATCTGTGAAAGACATTCAATAAAGTCATTGGAGATTAGTCTTCTAGTCATAGAAAAAGCACAGGGAAAGGTTTTTCTACTGGGCTTGATCTAGAAAATTTAATTTAGTGCCCATTGCTTTGTTGCTGGCGCCATCATCATGTATATTGTTTTGCACGGGGCCAGAAAAAAGCAGGCTGTGATATCCAATTAATGTTACCTGGATGAGTGAAGAGCTGTCATTTGTAAGAGCTGGCTCAGCTCATACAGAGAAAGGGCCTGAATCTTACTTTTCACACCACAAGGGAACTGGAGCCTAAGTGCTGCTTTTTATATTTGAAAAAAGGAATTATTTTAGTAACATTACTCATGTGAGTTCTGAACCCACATCCTTCCCTGTACTGATTGGGTTAAAAGAAAAACATGCACAAATAAATATTGTGTCTTAAGCTACAAATAGCACTATCTTTGCTGTTAATGAACACCATAGGAATTATTTCATTGTAATATCCAGAAGCTGCTAAAATCTGAATCCGCTGAGATTCACAATTATCATTAATGGAATATAGTATTTTCAGGATGGTGGAAAATAGCCAGGCTTTAATAAAATATTAATGGACAGAAACTTTGGATTAAATATTTGTTTTGGTGCCCTTGGAGGTTATGTGCTATTGCTACCCTGCAGCCCATCAGTAAATAATGATCTAGTGGCAAAACCTTCTGGGACATAGCATAGCTTAGTAAGGAATTGCTGTGTGAAGTTAAATTGTAGTATTTAGATAGTTTCTGTTCTGTAGAGTAGCTACATTGTTTACATGGAAAAAAAGTTGAGTCAGTACTGATAGTCATCTAAATCACATCAATAAATAACCAAAGTTGAGCTGGAGGCATTTTTAGTGTAGGATTCCACCCATACTAATGAGGGCTGCCTGGCTGCATACATGCAATACCTTGGCACTTCAGATGCTTGTCTTGCTCAGCCATACTGGCCAGCATCTCTATCAGAGCTGTGCAGTTTAAAGTAGAAGTGGAAAGAGAAGGAGATGATGAGGCTTTCCTGTGTGCCTTGTCCTAGTAATCATAATAGGACAACTTTAGTATTGCTGATGTGTGAGGGGAAAACCGAATTTCCCATGAAACTAAAGACACAAGCATTTCTCTGTCCTGCAGAGAAGATGGGAAGTGTGGTGTTGAAATTGATTAGTAATGGAAAGTCGGGGCTTTGACATACCCATTTTTTAATAAAAAGGATTTTGCTTTAAAATCAGTCTTTCATTTAATAAGCAAACATTCATAATGACATTGCAGCATCTCATGAGAGTTGTACTTGAGCCAGCGAATTTGCAACCTGTGGAGAACAAGGATAAGTAGCAATCTAAATACAGCTTTCAAGATGAACTATAGTGCACAAGTCGCATCGAATGCTGCTCTCTCTGTCTGCACAAGAGGGAGGGGGACACAGTGCCTCAAGAAAAATGGATTTCAAGTGGGCAGCCGGAGTGCAACTTGCAACTTACTTTTCCTCACAGTACTGCCTACCTATTGTGTTTGAAACAAATTGAGAGTGTGAATGCCATGTCAAGACATTTCTATCTTTGGTGTCAAAGACAATGTGTTTTATTTGTATTTAAAAGTCAAAGACTGTAGTGACATGGGTGACGTTAGAAATTGTATCAGTTTGTTTTTCAGCCACAAGTATGGGGTAGCACAACAGTAAAACACATGAAGTTCTTTAACCTACAGTGTAGTTAATTTTCCACCTTCTCCGATTCTTTTAAATGTATAGTGTAATTTGTAACAGGTTATGAATGTGACATGGAATAGGGAAGATTCCAGCTTCCCAAAATTAACGGTGCTGTATCTCTCCAAGCCATAACAGTTCTTAAAAAGCCAAGTCCTCACACAGACTTCAGGCGTGCACATGGTTTTCAGTATGATTTCTGGAATACTTGACAAAAGAAAATGGGGCAAATAGGAAGACAAGACGCATTTTTTCTTTTGATTTGCAAACACACTAAATCACCATTTTATTTTCTTGCATGGATTTCAATAGAGCGTGAATTGTAAATAACAAGTATCTGAGAGAGATCTGGGTGGATGGATGTCTGCTGTTTGTTTTGTTTGTATTCTGTTTTGCAATTTTATGAGAGTGGAAAAGTCTTGTTGTTTGAAAATTGTGGTAAGCCTCAAGAGGCTTAACAGAGTTTGAGCTTTATTATGCTAAATGGCTTTTTGTGTATTTCCCTGCTCCACTTAGTGATATTCAGGAAATATTCTTATTTCCTAGGAAATTCATTGAACATTCTCCTACAAAGTTTAGCTTATTTAATAAGTTAAGTAAGGATCTCCCTTACTTGTGTACATTAAACCCAAAAATCAATATAATATATTAGCCAATATAATTCACAATTTTAAGTGAGGTGGTTTATTCCCTCACTAGAGAGATATCTTCTGTATAGTCATCAGTTGTGCATGATAGCATGTGGCTGCAATGTCCTAACCCAAAATTTAGATAGTTCATGTAAATAGCTCAGGAAACACTGCAGAGTTTGGTGCCAGCTCAGCTCAGACAGGGTTTGTTGGACACAACTCTTTTCATGTGCAACTTTGCACACATACATCCATCTCCTCACCCACGAGTTAGCCAGTCCTGCGGCAGCTCCACAGATTTAGTTGCCAATTTGTCCTGGCTAATAATTCCTCCTCTAGTGCTGAGGAGCAAACTGTAGTAATACTGAAGTGGTTTTATGTAGAAACATCTTGGATTGAGAAGGGACAGCAACAGACCTCGTGTCCAAGGTATTTTGTGTTTTCATATCCAGCTGTTTTGCTTGCTGGAACCTGGTGCCGAGTGCCATGTTTTGCTGAGCTTCTTAGTTTCAGCTCTTTCTTATGTAATATACATATATTCTTGTCACAGAGTTTCTTCTATCAAGTTCTCATAGCTCTGATACGGTTTTGTGATAAATCTGGCTGCTGCTGTGGATGCTGCATTGTGGAGGTAGCCGGATCTATATAGGGTGACAGAGATACGGTTTCTTTCATAATGAACAGCTGATAGTAATGCTAGCTCTAATACTAATTGGAAAATAATGAAATAACAGAAAAGAGTGAAGTGCATATAAATGAAGAATCTGAAAAGTGGGAGGTACACCTCTTCACATCTGATTTATTATGAAAGAAAGGTTTTTATGAGTATCAGCAGGTGTGACGACTTTACAGGCTATGTTTTATATTTGCATAAAAGTGTGACTGAGATTTTTATTTCTGGGCAGTAAATAATATCTCTGCATTATGAGCTGCATATATATGCAGTATGTGAGGATCAACAGTCATGGTCTTACTACTTACAAAGAAATATACATGGCAAATGATTTTATTGATTTTAGTAATACTTGAACTAAGTATGAAGTGAGTATAAACATGATATGTGTGTATAAATATATATAGATCTACGTATCTCAGTTGATTGAATAGGTTCTATACTTGAGCATATGAAGGCAGTGAACACTAATGCCAAATCTCTATAGAACTGTTGCAAATGTGAAACTAAATTTATTTAACTAGTCAGACTGTTTGACTGCTGGAGTCGAAGGAGCTTAATGAAGTTGCAATACTAACTTATACACTATGTTTGACATCATCTGACTTAGGTAATGGAAGAAATGTGTGCTGTAATTCAAAGCTAAAGGCACCACAAGCAGATGTGTCTGAATTGTAAATACAAAATAGTTATGCAAAATATTTGCAATGGCTCCATTTCTTTCCAGGTAGCTGTCCTGGTTTTAGTTTGCAGCTGGTTTTAGTTTTGATACCTGAGGTTACGTAACTGAAACATAAATGTATCAAGCTGTCAACTGCTTCCCATCTTTGTATGTGTGTGCATATATATGTGTGCATGTATGTATATGTAAATATGAATTCAGAGGAAGATATAAGAGACTGACTCCTCAGAAACCTATTTCCTTACTGCTTAAAAAGATCTATACTATGGGTTTTTTTAAATCTCTAGGTAAAACTGCAAATGTTTTTTACCAGTGTCAAGAAGATAACCTGTTAGCCAGCTTTTAGGAAGTTTCAATATTGTATTCTAGTTGCTGTTGACCAACAGTTATGCAAACAAATGTCTGGGAAGAAAATTTTGAGCTGTATTTTATTTGTCTTTTAACAAAGGAACTAATCAGCACCTGGAATCTGAATTTACTTGATTTGATGATGGAGCCTACTTGGATTTTGAGTTATTTGCTCTAAAAGAGAGCCTCTTCTGTGCTCTTCTGTTGATTTTGGTTTTTTCATAGCAATTTATAAGTTGTGCTGCCAGTTGGATTTTAACAAGTAAAATTTTTGTTAGGTTGAGAAGCCTACTTGATGTCATTGACTGAAATGGTCTGAGAAAGTGTCTATTCATCTCTTCTGAAGAACTGTCTTTCCAAAGCATTTGTAATTGTTTAATACCTTTATAGCACTGTAGGGAGAGTGCTCAGCCAAAACTCTGCTCCCTTGACATTTTTTTAATTGTACTAGCTAAACAGATCTATCGAGTTCCTAGACAAAACCAAATAATCCACTAACATGAGACATACATTCTATTTATTAATTTATGAATCAATGTTGCAATTTTGCTGTGCTCTTACATTGAGTGGAAGAGTGCCAGCATATCTGAAATATCTCTATTTCCTGTAGCTCTTGGATTTGTTTTTTAATGTTACATATCATCTGAACACCAAGAAAGCCAAGCTTTCACTCACTCAGCTTTTAAATGGCTGCAATTTTAATTTGCTAACTAGCAGAATAACCTTATCTACAGCTGTATCACAGTTAGTTTCAATCCAATTAATCTTCATCAATATTGCCACCCTTCACATCATCCTCTGGAAAACTTAAAAGGAAAATAGCTTAATTGGGAACAGCGATGGCATTTCACTTTCAGAGAGATGGAATGTTCAACACACTGTTGCAACAACATCCTCCCATTAGAATAATTTACATGGCAAACACTAAGTAAATACACATTCAGTGGAAGGGCTTTGTGTAACCGATGTACACAGAGCAATGTCAGGAATTAGAAAATTATCATTAGAAACAATTAATATTCTTGTACTGTTAGGTAAGCAAGTCAACATCTTGTGAGATGAACTGTACAGATGATGCAAATTCTAAACCAGAATGAAGTATGACTACATGCTTATACTCTCATATTTACTTTTACATAATTTATATTGATTGTGTTTCCACTTCTATTAATAACTTCTATTTGGGTTCTTTTAGTTGAAGACTAAACATTTTAGGGTGATCTTGACTCTGCTGTTTGATTACGATACTGTCCCTATACAGTGTTCAGTAACTCCAAGCTGGAAAAGGCAACACTTGTTTAGTAATTCTCAAGAAACATACATTCTTTAGAATAGGAAACATATATTGCAATTAATTTCAGTAGTAGGGAACAAATACAAAGGCAGAATGTTTTATATTCTCAGAAACAGAGTTATGGAGAGATATTAGATGAGTTCTCCAAAGAATAATATTTAATAATTGTAAGTTATTAGGGAGCTTGAAGTTATGTTTTATAAAAGTTAGAATTCTGGAGATGCTCACTACCCTAAATCAGCACAAAACTAGAACGTTAGGGATAGACCATAAAGTCTGCTTTCTTCTGCAGGTTTGTCCGAATGACTATCAGGGAGACTTCTGACCAGAAGATGACTCCCTCAAGTTCCCAATAATGTGATTTATTAAACTCTGGAGTGCTTTCATCAAAAGTGAAGAGATTATAGCCAGTCTCCCCCAGTAGTCTCTGTATTCTCTGTAAGTACTATCTGTGTCATCTAGGTGAGTATAAAAATACATTGTTAATGCAAATCAGATCAGAGGAAGGTGTGTTGTAGATTCTGTATATGTATGGTCTAAATTATTTCATCTGCTATTTGGATTTATGATGCTTGTGGAGCCTAACGTCAAGAGGGTTGCCAGCATAATCTCCCTTATAGGAGGAAAAGGACCTTTTCAAACATGACTGTCCAAGAATGAACCCTGCTTTCTCTTCTTATCCCTGGCTGTCACAAGCTGGGTGGATTGATAACGTGAGGTCTAATAACGTGAGTTATGAAACATTCAGTCTGAAAATAAGAATCACGTATATAATGTTCTTTTCTCATGTAGTACTTTAGTCATGTATTTTGAGTAGGGAATAATATTTCCTGTTGTTGTTTCTTTCAGGAAAGTTGGTTTTCTCCCTTGCAGTTTTGCACAAAGAGCTCCTGTATTGTACTGGCTAGTTAAAACAATGCAGGTCTTCAAAGCAGATGAATAAGGAGAGAAGTTTTCAGGACATTATGAAGCTCTGACTGAGTTTGTTTTGCAAGAGGAGAAGAAATGGATTGCGATTGTTACTGCGCACTGGAAGCAGATTCTGACCATCACAGATAAGCCTCAGCCAGTTACAAGTGTCAGGATGGGAAAGCAATGGATTCACTCTGTTGAGGAGCTGAAGGGAAGGAATTTCAGAGGTAACTTTTATTAAGCTCAGTAACAGCCATATGTCAGTCCCCAAATAGAGATGTGCACTTTTCTTTCCTAAATCTTAAGAAAGTTCCCTAGATCCGATTTGAAACTGCCTTAGTTTTCCACATGAAACTGTTGCAAGGAAGCTGGAAGCCCAACCTACTTCATGAAAATGGGAATGCAGCAATAATACAGAAATACACCAGTAACTGCTCCCAGTTTAGTAGTGATTCAGAGTTACCAAATAATATTTGATACAAGCAATGCAATAGAAAACACCACTTTCTTTTGTTATCACTTGCAACTTCTAAAGTGTTTTCTCTGTTAAGCAACACCCATTACCTGAGATTACTCCTGCTCCTTCTAGCATTTTTGTGCTGCAAACTGCACAGCAAGTAAAGGTCAAATATAATGAGCTAGGGGAAGGGGCTGTTTGTTTTCATCCTCACCAGAGCTTTTATTTTTGTAATTATGAATAGAAAATAGGTAACGTTACAGAATGAATCCCCAGTGAAAACTTAATACACAGTGGAAACAATCTTTCACACTGTAGTAGGAAATTTAAAGTGTTTTTTTATACTCTGTCAAAGTTTCATTCATTACTAGCCTGGAAATATAAACTGACTTCACAGTGGGAGAAAACAAACCTCAGGCTTAATTTAAAACCCTAAAAAGCAATGCTAAAACAATTGTACATTAAAGCTTTACAAGTGAGAAAGGAGCTGGAAAATGTATGGAAAGCTAGAAAGAGAGGGGAAGTGCGCTGTGTCATGACTAATGATACAGAAGCCTTCAAATGCCATGAACTGTCAGGAACGAATAAAGAACTGTCAGGACCATTTATTTATTTAATCTCCCTTCTCCATCCTCTCTACCTGGAGGTCTCGGGTAGTATTCCTTCTTCATATTTTCCTGCTGCAGAATTATTTTATTGGAAGCAGGAGTCCAAGAGATCACCTATCCAAATGTCATCGTCGCTTTCCAAATTACCTCTCTGGTTCATGTTCAGTCCACTAGCAAGTACAAATGTGAACTTGTTGAATCTAATGAAAACAGGGGAATTGCAGCAAGAAACTCAGTTAGAGGAAGTTAATAAGTGAGTTTCCCATTTCTATTCCTTATTTCACTCATGGTTACTAGTGCTTGTGTGCATTTCACAACACACTATGAAGAGCTGTTATCTGTAAACAAAATTTCCTAGCAATGTGCATCTACAATTAGGAATTTGTATCCCATCTATAGTCGGATACAAAATCAGCAGGCAACTGTCCAGAGTTTAATCTTTCTGTGTTTGAATAGAGAATTATGAGCGTTCTGTATGGATATAAGAACCTGACAGCTTCATGTGCAGAATTCACATACTTATTTGCATCTCCAAATATTATTTTGATAGTGGGTTTTGTTTTTTTTGTTGTTTTTTTTTTTTTTTTTTCTTTTTAGGAAATGTGGTACAAGACATCAGAAAAAAAAACCCATGAAAAGGCAGCATCAATAATTGGAATACATGTGAGTAACATGTAAGTATTTGTAGTTCTGGGTAAAACCTAAAATTGTAGAAATGTAAAAATAATCATATATATTTTACCTAACCTCACAGAAGACAAACCCAACTTCTTTTAAACTCTGAAAACTTGCTGGTTTCAGCTGAAGTTGAGAAAAATAGTTTATATTTTAGTGAGAACTGGTTTTAGTTTCAATATTTTAAAAAAGAAAAAGTTTATTTTTAAACTTAAATTAAAAAAAAGGCATGCCAAACAAACATCTCTCTATAAGTATGTTAAATTGTTAAATGACTTCTTATTATTTTTTCCCAAAGAA
The DNA here is from genome assembly GCA_026283785.1 of Coracopsis vasa. Lineage (NCBI taxonomy): Eukaryota > Metazoa > Chordata > Aves > Psittaciformes > Psittacidae > Coracopsis > Coracopsis vasa. The sequence continues at coordinate 11,242 of JANHGB010059143.1, read as the reverse complement.
GAATGCATGCTCATCTGTTTATAAATGGTGGAGCTGCCTTTGACTCTTTTAATTTCATAATACAATCATAAACACAGTTTTCACCAAGTCGTTATCAAAGCTACACATTTCACAGCCACCAATTACAGGTTAGTGCTGCATCCTTGACAGTTGTTTCAGAATATGTTAAACTGGTGAAGGTGAAATGTAATTAACAGTATATATCACATAAATGTTTCAATCAATTTAAATTACTCACTAGATGGCTATGTATCACAGATGGAAGTGTGGTACTTAACAAGAAGAAAATCCTTATTAATAATTCAGTTCTTAGTCTAATAATGGATTGATATGCATTGTCTTAAATATATGCATTTTCTGACTTGATTACAGTAATGGGTCTGAAAACAGGAAAGTTACTCTTCGTCTTCTTAGGGTCTGTACCTGCAACACTTACTCAAAAATAAATTAGGCAGTGGGATTATAGGGAAGGTTTGCCTGAAGACAGAAATATAGATTTCTTTAGAATGAAACATTCTACAGTGTGTATATATATATACACACACACATATATAGTAGATATAGCGTGGGTGCTACTTCTCAGATTTCAGTGAGCTTTGTTCAGCATGGGGCTTGAGAAGGCAAGTGAGGGGTGTTCAGTTATTTGGATAGAATTCCTTTCTATTTTCTGTTTCCTCATGAGGTGGTTTCAGAAGAACATACTCATTCTCATCCACAGAAATTCTTATATGTGCTGCCTGTCCTTTTAATGCCATTAAATGAATTAATTTTTGCCCCATTTGTTTTCCTGGTCATATTTATTCAAGAGATATTCTTTACCCTGTGTGGGATGATAAATGTACTGTCCACCCGTAAAATATTTAGCTTATCATCTTTTGAGAAAAAAAAACAAACAACAAAACCAAACAACAAACCAAACCGGTCAGATATCATTCAGGAAAGAGCAGCTGGAAATTCTTATTGTTGTAGCAAGTTACATGCTCTGTATTTGGTTAATTTTCAGGGGATCTTTTTTTTCTTTTTTTTTTCCTACTAAAAAGTTGAGGCAGATCATGGACTTCTCATTTGTAAAACATTATTTTCGGCCTGCCAACCAACATATTCAGACTTTTCTGAAAAGGGAAACGTATCACTTTTGGGTATAACTAAATGTATATTTAATGCTGGATGGATGAGATGTAATTCTGAGAGATACTAGAAATAAAAATACACCTTTTCACACCCAAAAGTAGAATTAGGTTAAAATAAATCATGTCATTACTTTGTTACCCAAGGAAAATTGTTAAGTTCTTCCACCTTAGAATAGCAAAAAATGGGAGAGATGCATTCTGCTACTTACCCATCTTTATGGTATAGATTTTTTTTTGCTTTAAAGCAGCTGTTTCTTTTTGCAGTCTATACAAAGTAAGTAGAAAAAGTAAATATTTTCTTGAATGTGTTTACAGTACGCTATCTGAGAAAGTAAACAGAATTAGCTTGCACAATTTATATGATGATAGAGGAAAGGAAAAACAAAACCTAACTAGCAGATCATTTCCAGCAGTGTGTTAGGCTTTTCTGTTTTGGTTAAATATTCCAGAACAGTGTCATCAATCAAAAAGTTTCCCATTCCACACAGAGAAATGTTACCTTTTTTAGTATTACTAAACACTTTGACATATTCAAAAAATTGAGTCCTAGATCCTAAAGGTTATTTGTCATAACAGGAAGAGAAAATACGCTCTGTGTATGCCAGAATGGCAAATAAAGACTGTAAAGATGATGAATCTTGAGTTGGATACATGAATTACTCAGATTCATAGTCTCCAACTTCATCACACACAGTTGTAGTTTAATTTGGCCTTTCCTGACATATAACTATATACAGCAGGGAAGTGGTGGTCATTAGATCATGTCCCAGGATGAAGCCTCATGAAGGAAATGGTAGAGAAGGGAACAGATAATATATAATCCAGTTTGAATGCTTACCATACTGAATCCTTTTAGTAGTGAGTTGATTTGGCATTGGGGGACTTTTTTTATTACGTTGGGGTTTTGGGGGGTTTTTTGCTTGTTTTCAAAGTCTCACTAGGTGAGGTACAGCAAGCATCATATCCGTCTTTTCCCATGGTATTTAAATGATAAAATACATGACAGACCTACTAACTATTTTGTACTAAAAATGCCTGGTCAGAAGAGCAGTCAAGATGACTTGTTGATATGATTAAAGCAATTTCATTCCAAAGAAACTTCATAAAGACTTCTTCTGAAAAAGGCTGATTATTTCATATGCTGTAGGAAAAATTTTTGCTTTATCCTAAATAATTTTGCTAGGCTGCTGTGAGCACACAAAATGTGGAAAAGCTTCAAGTGAGAAGAAAAAGGAGCAGTCAGGTTTCTCTGAGGATTATGTGTTGTGGTCATAGCATGCAACTTTGGTATGAGAGAAATCAAATTTTGTGCTAACATGGCTACATGACCTGGACAAAGAATTACTAGTTTACTGTAAGAGGTAGACACGCTGATGCTTGTAAACCTCTCTAACATTTGACTATAAGCTAATTTCAGCATTTGGCTTTATGTTTTAGAGTTCTTCCCTTTTCAGCAATACATAATTCTTTCTTTGTTAGTACAGAAGCATCAGCAAGTTATTATCTAATGCCTTTTTAATAATTTCCAAGTAAATTGCTTTCTATTAGTAAGCATATGAGAGAAACCTCCACTATCGAAATTTTCAGCAGATGAACACTCTACTGACAGAATAATACAGGTGGAGGAAACAGAAATTGACAATCAGTGGTGGTCCCTGAGTACACTGCAGAGCAAAAAGCTCTCACTGCTCTGCTGAAGCTTACACGAAAGGATGGCTGAGTATTCTTTCCCTCTGCTGTATACATAAGGGAAAGGAGACATTGTAAGAGGGCAGTAAGAGGTTTGGATGCTTATGAACCACGTTTGCTAGTCCATGCAGTTAGCAGTGCAGGGCAAAAGCGTATAAATAGGTAAACTGCACTGGTTTTATTACAAGTAATGTTGCCAGGCTGGATGGAGCTTTGAGCAATCTGGTCTAGTGGAAGGTGTCAATGCCCATGGCATGGTGGGGTGGAACTAGATGATATTTAAGGTCCCTTCCAACCCAAACCAGTCTATGATTCTATGTGCATAAATTATGCACTCAGAGTCCGCCCCCCTTAATGTGGAGTATAGACCAGCCTCCCCAGCACTGAGCTTTGGTAGAGTAGAAACTTCTGATACAAAGCAGAGTCATCTGCTTCAATGCTAAGGAGATTTTCTTCATCACCCACTGAAGTTACAGTCTTTGCATGGTAGCATATCCTTTGTAGTGGACACAGTATATAAATATTTCGATTTTTACTTAAGTACTTCAGCATGGTAATAGAAAAATAAACTGAATGAGACATACTCTAGACCTGGGAGAAAATGTAAAGGTTCTGTAAATTTCAGGTACAACGCCAGCTACTGAGAAATGCTTGCACACTAAACTGCTGATAAATAATAGCTTTTATTTTTGGTTCCCTGGTATGCAAATGTCTTAAATTCCCTTGTTTGACATTAGTGCTATATATGCACTCTGTTATTCAGAATCAAGAGGATAAAACGTACTTTGTGGCAAGGTAATAAATGTACTGTACCTCCATAAAATAGTTAGTTTCTAATTTATGGGGGAAAAAACATTAATGTTCAAATACCATTCAGAAAATATCACTTGAATTTTTTATAACTTCAGCTACTTACATGCTCTGTATGAATATTTTCATTGTTAAACTAACTCATAATCTTTGTTCAGTTCCTAAATAGTCTGAGAAATAATAACTACAGCTTGTTATAGCTGTTGAAAGTGAAGACTAGCACAGAGATGTGTAAGGGCAAAAAAAAGAAAGTGTGACCATCAGCTCTGAAGCCTATACCTTTAAATTGTGGACAAATAAAGCTGTTTAGTTCCAAGTGCTCTCAATTATTTTCCTAAGAAAGCATATGCTCCCTTTAAAGTGCATTGTAAAATATCAGTTGCTGTTACCTTCTGTCCTATTTGCAGCAATCTGATACGATGCTACAACAAACCCTTCTCACCATCAGCTCTGAGCATGTTCCAAGACCTTCAGATTTTAAGCCTACATTTAAATTTTATTTTATATATATATATATTTTACAAAATTGATGGAGTGTTTGCCAAAGAGAACCAGGTTTCACTAGGGGAAGTATAGACTTTTTAAAAGTCTGACAAAGCTCAATCCTTGCTTGTATAGATAAGTTTATATAAACCACATACCATAAGAAGCTATTAATTCAAGGGTTATTAGTACAAATCCCTTTATAAAGTAGCCTTACTTTAGCTTTTGAGTGACATTGCAACATTGTTTTTCAATGAGACTGTCCTTGAGTCAACAAACTCCATTTCACTAAGAGGGTTAATTAAGGTCAAGTTTATAATGGGGTAGGAAGAAACACAGACTGAAGTAGCCCTATATCAGATTGAGATTTCAAGGTCTCTGCAATGCATTAATAACTGTGAGGCTGTCTAATGTGGGCGGCATGACATCTTCTGCAGCAAAAAATTCTTGGAACAAACTTGAAAACCCAAATACAGTTCCTTTCACTGAAGGGGTTTTTGACAGTGTTTTTCAATCAGAAAACTCCTGCTAGTCAACCTTGTTTCTGAGAGTTTCTACCAGCTCAGAAAGGAGAGAGATCACTCCACATCTTCAGTTTCTGGAAGTTTGTATTATGATATTTTTGTCTTTTTTACAAATTTACAGTAATAAAGACCAAACTTGCTAAATCCAAGCAAATAAATGCCATTAAAAAAATGTAGCTGTCAAGGACAAATGGAAGAGTACTATTGCTGAGCGTCTTAGCTTTATAAAGCAGCTACAGCTCTCTCCCTCAATCAAATAGTAATTCCAAGAAGTTCAGGCTATGACAGCAGCTCTAAGACAAGCTGTTTAATTTCTCTTCAGGGGCACATTTGTCACAGGCTAACATTGTTTTGCATCGTGTAAAGGGAGCTTTTCAGATTCCTTTCAGCCATCTTCATGATACAACTTTGTGTTTGACAGAAGTTGTGCTGTACAATTTCTTCTTTTGTTGTTCCCCACATGTGTGCTGCCTTTTTATAGATCTCTGTCTAAAATAAGCTACTCAAAACTTCAGCACATTGAGCTCAAGACTTTTATTGTTCATTCAAGTAATCATGTAAAACCTTACACAGCTTGGTGATATAAATGATTCTTGGTAACAAAAAGAGAGCAATGCAATTGAAGGAGTTACGTTTTTACCAGGGATGCTATGGTAATGATGAGATTCTTGGGTTTGGCTTGCTTTTTCTTTTCAAACTCCCATTCTTCACTCAGTTTTGGAAAATTCAAATATGCAGCAGAATGATTGTGTCAAATCAACAGCAAGATCCGCAGCATGTATCTCTCAGTCATTAAAGTAGTGAATTGTCAGGAGACAAATGTTTAAGACCAAATTTCTCCGTTTCTATTCCAAGCTGTAGGAAACTGGGGCTCAGGTGGGTTCTCCTGCCTTTTCTGCCTGTACTCTTTGCAATATGAAATTTCAGTATCTTGAGCCACTTCCTGATTCCTGCTCACTTTAATTTCTAAGTCTTTCCCCATAGTCCTAGATTGGTTTTCCCAGTATTTTCTGGAGCTTAATTCCTTCTCTCATTTCTTCCCAACTTTTCCCCCTTTTGAATCCTGGCCTTTCCGTGAGCTAAGCCTTCTGAACCTGTCGAGCCCCTGATGCTGTCTGTGTGTAAGTTTGTCTGATTCCAGCTTCCTCCTGTGTGCCTGACAGACAGTGAATAGGGAAGGAAGAAAGGATCTTTGCTTTCAGTTGCAGTGCTTTGTGCCACAGTGGCATCTAGCTGCCACAACTACAGATGAAATTCCACACAGTCCGCGCAGTCCTGCTTTGGAGCAGGTCAGTACAGATGGGCTCTTTTGAGAACTCATCTGCCAAAATGCTGAGCATATGCAAAGTGTGATCAAAGTCTTAGAGTGTCTTTAGCATTTTCTTTTTCCCCTCTCCAGCGGAAGATGAGTCCTTGTAACGAGAGACAATCCCAAGTGAATTTCAGATCTCTGATGCAAATCTGGAAATGCTAAAGCTTTTGAAGGAATGAGCCCTCCCTACAGAAATCAGAAAACATTTAAGCAACTAAAAGAAGATCTTAAAAGCTAGGATCATCTAATAGTATAGGTGGCTGCTGAAGATTCTCTTGGAATCTTTTCTGTTGGTATCATTTGATCATATACTTTTTGTCTTGGTTTCAGCAGTAGCAGTCATTTTTCTCTTTCTTAGTAGCTGGCGCATTGCTGTGTTTTTGACTTTTGGCCTGGGAACAGCACTTATAACAGAGATATTTTCAGTTGTGTCTTAGTAATGTTTAGTCTGACCAAGGACTTTCTGAGCCTCATGCTCTGCCAGGGACGAGAGGAAACCAGGAGGAAGCAGAGACAGGACACCTGACCCAAACTGGCCAAAGAGGTATTCCATACCACAGCACGTCATGCCCAGGATGTAGAACTGGGGGCAGTGACCCGGAAGGGGGAGATGACTGCTGGGTGGGACGAGGTATCGGTCGGTGGGTAGTGAGGTGTTGTATTCTCTTCCCTTATTATTTCCTTTATCATTATTATTATTGGTGGTGGCAATAGTGATTTGTGTTATACCTTAGTTACTCAACCTGTGGGAGTTACATTCTTTCCATTCTCTTTCTGATCCCTCCGGGAGTGGGGAAAGGAAAAAGGTGGGGGGAGGGAGTGAGAGAGCGAGCTGCGTGGCTGGGCTTAAACCACTACACTTTTGTTCGGTTATTTTATTCTATGCATTTACAGCTAAATCTTCACCTAAAATATGTTTTGTTTGTACCCAGATTATAGCAACAGAGGAAAGAAAGACAATAAATGCAAAACATCATTTGCACAGGTTCAAACTTGCAAGTATTTCCCAGCATGCCCAGCTTTTGCTAATCAGCAGCCCTGAGTCTGCAAAAGTTGTATTAGCTTGTGCTTGAGTTTCCTGTCAGGAAAAGATCCATTAAGAACATTTGGGCTTCTCATCTACCTGAAGGTAGATACTCCAGGTATGTAACAGTTCACAGTGCCAGTTTTCAGTGCACATTCAATCTCATGCAACTTTTCTAGTATTTTTTTAAGTTAACATTTACAACTCTTCCAATGTTTGTCCTTGTAAGTCTGTAAAATAGTTCAAAACCTGCAATCACTCTGAGTCCAAACAGCTATGAAATACACATGGCCAGTGAAAACATTTTATATTTAAAATAATCTTCAGTTTGGTTCTTTGCTTGTTTGGGAGGGGGTTTTTTTGGGGTTTTTTTGGGTTTTTTTTTGAATGGTTGTGGTTTTTTTGTTTTTTTTTTTTTTTTTTTTGTGTGTGTTTTTTATGGTTTGTTTTTTTTTTTAGTTGTGAAAGATATATCAGAATGAAAACTTAAGAAATGGACTGTGAAGGGAAAAAGTGTTTTCCATATTTCTGTGGAGATTCTCCTAGTACTTAGTATGGTGGAGGCTGGTGGAACACCCCATGGGGCATTATCCTTGCCACAAAAGCCAGCCACAGGGAACCTGCTAAATGCAGCACACAGGGTGACTTGTTGAAGTGCATTCTCCAGTGGATTCTGAGACACTAGGTTGTTTCTAATGATAATAACCTTTGCCAATTAAAAAAAAAAAAAGAAAAAAAAGATTGTACTCATTTTGCATGTAGTGACGATTTTATGACATTTATTTGACAAGCTCCTTTGATCATGAACTGAAGCTAGGACTGAGGAAATCTCAAAACACATTTACGAACCATGCAACATCCACAGAGACAGGGGGACTGACATTGTACCTTGTCAGAACGATCCTTTGGTATTCTTAACACACGGTATTTATGTGCTACTAATTTGTTTTGCAAGAGTTTAGTTTTAATTAAAATTTAAAGATTATGAAATCAATGATTTAGTTTCAGGGCTCTGGAGCAGAATGAGAATTTTTTAATAAGCTTTTGCATTTTTTATGGGAGGAAATGAAAGTTACAGTTTACCATGCAGCATGCTTTCTTTTTTCAATTTGAAATTCCTAAATTAAGATGACATAGAATTATTGACTGGTTTGGGTTGTAAAGAACCTTAAAATCATCTAGTTGCAATCCCCCTGCCATGGGCAGGGAAGCCTCACCCTAGACCATGCTGCCCAAGGCTCTGTCCAACCTGGCCTTGAACACTGCCAGGTATGGAGCATTTATCACTTCCTGGGGCAACCTGTTCCAGTGCCTCACACCCTTAAAGTAAAGAACTTCCTCCTTATATCCAGTCTAAACTTCCCCTGTTTTCATTTGAACCCATTACCACTTGTTGTATCACTACAGTCCCTAATGAAGAGTCCCTCTCTGGCATTCTTGTAGGCCCCCTTCAGATACTGAAAGGCTGCTATGAGGTCTCCATGCAGCCTTCTCTTCTCCAGGCTGAACAGCCCCACATTTCTCAGCCTATCTTCATACAGAAGGTGCTTCAGTCCCTTGATCATCCTTGTGACCCTCCTCTGGACTTGCTCCAACAGTTCCATGTCCTTTTTATGTTGAGGACACCAGAACTGTACACAATACTCCAAGTGAGGTCACACAAGAGTAGAGTAGAGGGGCAGGACCACCTCCTTTGGCCTGCTGCTCACGCTTCTTTTGATGCAGTCCAGGATATGGGCTGCAAACACACACTACCAGCTCATGTTAAGTTTCTCATCAACCAACACCAAGTCCTTCTCCACAGATTTGCTCTGAATCTGTTCTCTGCCCAACCTGTAGCTGTGCCCGGGACTGCCCCAACCCAGGTGTAGGACCTTGCACTTGCCTTGGTTGAACTTCATGAGGTTGGCATTGGCTCACCTGTCAAGTGTGTCAAGGTCCCTCTGGATGGCATCCCTTCTCTCCAGCATATCAACCAAACCACATAACTTAGTGTCGTCAGCAAACTTGCTGAGGGCGCACTCAATCCCACTGTCCATGTCGCCAACAAAGATGTTGAATAAGAAGATAGGTCCCTATACCAATCCCTGAGGGACACCACTCGTTAATGGTCAATTGGACATTAAGCCGTTGACCACAACTCTTTGTGTGCAGCATCCAGCCAGTTCTTTATCCACCGAGTGGTCCATCCGTCAAATTGATGCCTCTCTAGTTTACAGACAAGGATGACGTGCAGAACAGCGTCAAATGCTTTGCACGAGTCCAGGCAGATGATGTCAACTCTCTGCTGCATCCGTCAGTTCTCTAGCCCCATCACAGAAGGCTACCAAATTGGTAGACAGGATTTCCCCTTAGTGAGGCCATGTTGGCTGTCACCAACCACCTCGTTGTTTTTCATGTGCCTCAGCATGCTTTCCAGGAGAATCTGCTCCAAGATTTTGCCCAGCACAGAGGTGAGACTGACTGGTCTGTAGTACCTTAGGTCTTCCATTTTCCCCTTCTTGAAAATGGGGGTTATATTTCCCTTTTTCCAGTCATCAGGAACTTCACCTGACATGATTTTTCAAATATGATGGACAGTGGCTTAGAAACTTCATTTGCCAGCTCCTTCAGGACCCGCGGATGGATTCCATCAGGTCCCATGGACTTGTGCACATTCAGGTTCTTAAGATGATCTTGAATCTAATCCTCTCCTATAGTGGGCCTAAGGTCTTCATTCTCACAGTCCCTGCATCTGCCTTCCAAGACTTGGGAGGTGTGGTCAGAGCATTTGCCAGTGAAGACTGAGGCAAAGAAGTCATAGAGAACCTCAGCCTTCTCCAAATCCAGGGTAGCCAGTTCTCCTGATAGCTTCCAGAGGGGGCCTACATTGTCCCTAATTTGTCTTTTATTCGCTACATACGTATAGAATCCCCTCCTGTTATCTTTCACATCCCTTGCCAGATTTAATTCTAACTGGGCCTTAGCTTTCCTTACCTGGTCCCAACTTCCCGGACAATGTCCCTGTATTCTTCCCAGGCCGCCTGTCCTCACTTCCACCTTTTATAAGCTTCTTTTTTCCCCTCTAAGTTTTCTCAGCAACTCCTTATCCATCCACGGAAGTCTCCTGGCCTTCCTGCCTTCTAGTTGGGATGCAACACTCCTGAGCTTAGAGCAGGTGATACTTGAATACCAACCAGCAGTCTTCGGCCCCCCTGTCCTCCAGGGCTTTATCCCATGGAACCTTACTAAGCAGGTTCCTGAAGAGGCCAAAGTCTGCTCTCTTGTGGTCCAGGGCAGTGAGCTTGCTGCATGCCCTTCTCACTGCCCTGAGGATATCGAACTCGACCATCTCATGATCGCTGCCACCAAGGCTGCCCTGGAGCACCACATTCCAACCAGCCCCTCCCTGCTGGTGAGCACGAGGTCAAGCATGGCACTTGTCCTTGTTGGCTCCTCTATTACTTGCAAGAGGAATTTGTCTTCCATACAATCAAGGAACCACCTGGATTGCTTGTGCCGGGCCGCACCATCCCTCCAACAGATGAGGGTGGTTGAAGTCCCCCATGAGGACAATGGCCTGCGAGCGGGAGGCTGCTCCTCTCTGTCTATAGAGTGCTTCATCCAAAGCGTCCTCCTGATCAGGTAGCCTGTAACAGATCCCCACAGTAATGTCCCCCATAGCTGTTCTCCCTTTGACCCTGACCCAGAAGCTCTCTGTTGACTCATCACATGTCCCCAGACAGAGTTCCATACACTCCAGTCTATCACTGATATAAATAGCTACTCCCCCTCCCCATCTGCCTGTCCTGTCTTTCCTAAAGAGCCTATAACCTTCCACTCCAACACTCCAGTCATAGGAGACATCCCACCATGTTTCTGCCATGCCAATGATATCATATCCATGCAGATGGGCACACATCTTCTATTCCTCTTGTTTATTCCCCATACTGTAAGCATTTGTAGAGATGCATCTGAGCTGAGCTCCAAATAAAGACAACTCATTAGCTAGAGCAGCTGAAATAGCTCTACATTGCTCCAAGCACTGGATCCCAGTGAGAAGAGATCAGCACCTCCCTCTCCATTTCCCCTCCTTGGGAAGGGCTGCAGAGAGCAATGAGGTCACCCCTCAGCCTCATTTTCTCCAAACCAGACAAACCCAGCCTCCTCAGCCGCTCCTCACAGGACATGCCTTCCAGCCCTGTCACCAGCTTCCTGCCCATTGTGCACCCTCGCCTCACGCGACCGGTGCAGGCACTTTCTGCACCCCGAGCTCTGCGCTGCAGCCTCC
>JANHGB010059139.1:0-13557 GCA_026283785.1 Coracopsis vasa | reverse complement strand
ATCCCACATTGCCCTTTTAGTCCTGTTCGCGATTGCAGTGTGCATGGTTAAAACCCTTCCAAAATCTTCGTTCGCGAGGACAAGCCTTCAATTCAATGAAGTCCAGTACAGGCAATTGAAGCCATAATATCAAAGCATTCTCCAGAGTCAGAGTTTCCTTCAGAAACTTCTTCACATAGTGAAGAGCTTCCTTGCATATCTCCAACAAGAAGCTCACTCTTAACATCTTTGCCCAGTCTTAGTGCAGTTTTTCCTCTAGTTTCATGTTACACTGTGGTATCACTCAGTGGGGCAGTTCAGAGTAATTTAAATATTCCAAAATATTGTGACCAATTTTCCTAAACTTTGCAAGAGTTTGGTGATGCTGTAGTCTTCCAATTTGATTGAAAAGCTTGAAGATAACTTACTGTGGAAAACTAATGTGAAAATTTGAGTATTTGTTCAGTCCACACAGTTCTCAAAGTACAGTGTTGGTCTTGAGATGAGAGGCTGTGTTTATTCACACATTACCCTAGCACTAAACATATTAGATTCCTTAGCTTCACAAGTGGTAACAATAACAAAATAGGTTACAGCAAAGTTATTCAGCTCACCTTACTAGTGTGCACTAAAGTCTGCCTTCTGCAAAGGTGTCAGATGCAATACACACAAAGTAAGTGAATGGGTCTCCTCACCACCTTGGAGCCTAAGCCTAGTCAGACCTGCAGCTTCAAGCTGACTCAGCTCACAGAAATTTCTGGGCAAATAAAACAGAAAGTGGGAGTTGCACCTGTGAGAAAGTTCTGAGTGAGAAAGAAAATGAGTCTAGAAACCCAGGTTGCATATACAGAATGAAGAGTTTAGAAAATACTGTTTGATCTATAGTAACACTGAATATTAAGCTGAATTTACAATACTACAAAGAGCAATAATTAATGATAAAGGAACTCCAGTGTATTTCCAGCAGTTACCCACTGCTGTGGCTTGCTGAAATTGAATTAAGACTAGGGGATGTTTGGAAGAATGCTGTGTTACTGATTTCCAAGCACAAGTCAGCCTAATCTTGATTTAGTAGATGATTTTTATTTTCATTTAATTAATGATTTTAAGGAATATAATGTATGCACACTTATGATGTTTTTAAATTAATTTTGTGGGTACATGGTGCAATGATATTTGTATGCAATTTAAAGCCAGAAAGCACATTTTTTGGGGGCGAAGGGGAGAGGGGAGAGTGGAACTGCTTTGAAAAAGAACAGTTTTAATAAAATATCAATCTTACTTAATGCAGTGTTAGTTTTCATGGCACACAGTACAGTAACATATTGAGGACAGTGTAATTTAGTTAGTGAAAGAGAGCATTCAGAGAGTGTACAAGCTGTTTTTAAACATGTGGGAAGATAACTTTTGTCAAATATATGAATAAACAAAGGTTATATCTGTCACGTATGTTAGTACAATCTCTCCAGACAGACTCAGGAGTGGTTCTGGCATGAGTCAGATTATAGGACTGGGTCCTACATCACTGATTTTTCCTCAAGACTAGTAAAACCAAAACCTTTTTATTTTCCCTGCTTCACAAGTTTCTCTGAAAAGCTTGGTCTTTAGCTCACTTGGATCTACTTAAATATTCATATTCAGGTAGTTGTATTTTCTTTTTTTTTTTTTTTTTTTTTTTTAAGATTCTGAAATGGTCCTAATTTGTCAAATTCAAGCCATCCACATTGAAATATGAAATATGAAGATATCAATTCATAAATTATGATACTGAGTAATCAATCACCTTCCTGAAATAGCTCCTTATTTTTCCATGCAATTGGCTTTTCATGTAGAGTTTTGCCTGCATTGGGCTGATATTTATGCTGTGCCCTCAAGATCATCAGATGTGGGTTCTCTGGCTGTACTGGAGCAGAAAACCAAAGCAGAGGAGGCATATATAACTGCTTATTTAGCCGCACAATTTCCCATCCTGTTATATGTCAAAGTGAATAACAGTAACAAATCACTATCGTAAAACCAGTGCTTTCCCTTGCCCAGTGCAGGCACTGTTGTTATATATTTCTGGGGTTTTTTACCCTCTGTGTGGACATCAAGTTATGGGAAGGACTGTGGGAAATACTTGCCTAAAGAATGATTTGTGTGACTGGACAAATACAGGCTTAAATGGATATGTGTGTCTGCCCTAAAGGTTGATCATCGAGGATCTGGTACAAGGATTGAGTGGATAATGCTGGTTTATACTTGGTTTGTCCTTTGTGTGAAACTGCTGGTTGATGTGGACTTTATTCTTTCCCACCCTCCCCCCACTTTTCCCAGAGTGACAGTAATTGAGATCTATTGCTGGTCATAAAAACAACTTCGCTGCTAGTGATTCCTCTGGCATTGGGTTAAATTTGATCCTTCTACATGAGTGATTAAATGCTTTGCATTTGCAAGCTTCTCGTTTCAGCCTTTGAAAGAACCCCACAAGGTAGTTTCACACATGCAGAATGTGCTTAAAAATTGCATTCTTAGTAACCATGACCCACTGTGGCTTGTTGAGTTGTTTTGTTGCTTGTCTGCTGTGTTTCTAAATAATAATGTAAAGAGCTTTCACAGGAAGAGAGAACAAAAGATAAAATTCATAGCTCTTAATTTGTGATTTCTGGAGGCCACGTTCAGGACAAAGGTGAACACCAGCTTGCAACTAACACCTGGTGATGTATTTTACCTCTAAACCTGTGGCTAACTGAAACTGAGATTTTTTTTTTGAGAGTCTAAAAAGCAAATTGTACATGTCTTACTTCTGAGTCTTTGATGCTGAAAACCTGTATGCACTTTTAAGTTCAGGCTAGTTTGATTGAAGACAACAGGAATACTTCCAAATAATGACACTGAACATGCTTGTAGACACATTGCCTGCCTAGCACTTAAAATACCTTATATATTATTCTTCTTGTTTTTATCTTCAGGTTTTCTCCAGTGGCAGTTTCCAATGAACAGTTATTCATATAAGAAAAAATGGTTTCCAATTTCTGTAATTATTTAGAAAGATTTTTAATGAAGCAAAAGGCTTTTTAAAACCGGATTAAAAAAAAAAAAAAAGGTAACTATAATGCATTAACGTATTGAGGATGATTAACACCACTATCAGGAAAATTAGGTTTCTTTCTTTGATTAAAAATGCAAATGAAAGTATAACATATGTCTAGGAAGCAATAATGTACTGATGTCTTAAGAAGAGCAAAACTCCATTCATCACTTTTGATTCTCTGATGACTACTCAAACCCTTGATGTGCATCTGCAGGTAGAAATAGCATTTGGTCCCTGCAGAGATGTCTAATTGAAATTTAATTCAGAGGCATTGCTAGCAGATACTAGGCTGCCTTAGCTTGACCTGCAATCCAGTGGCGATGAGACACTTTCATTTTCTTGGTTTAAGTGCATATTTCAGATTGGCACAACAGAAGCTAATGATCTACTGGAACGAGGCACTTGGATTCCCAAAGCAGGAGTGGGATTTAGGGGGTGAAGCAATTGCTTCTGCAGAGCTCTGCTCCCCCAAAGCATTGTACAGCATTTCTGCCAGTAACATTTTCATACGTAGTCAGGCCCTTTGAAAGTTTCTCTAATTGCAGGAAGTGAACTTCATTGTTCTTAAAAGGGATTAGTCTCCAGAGTGCATAACTCCTTTTTACACGCACCCCCTCCCTTCCCTCCGCTTCCTTCACACGGGCTTGCAGATTCACAGTGGTTTAAGATGAGGTGTTTAAGTGCCACTTAGTGGCTGTCCAGGGCAAATGTAAGCTGCTCCGATAGCTGTAGCCGTTTTCAACTCTCCTCCTGTTGCTTCCAGCAGCAGACTTCCTCACCTTATCTTAGAGATACTGAAGGCTTAATCTAAGACTGGTTGAAATCAATTAAAAGCCCCTGGTGGGTTTTTTGGGGTTTTGGTGGGGTTTTTGGTTTTTTTGGTGGGTTCTTTGTTTGTTTTTTTTTGTTTGTTTGTTGTTTTTGGGGGGGTTGTTTGTTTGTTTGATATAATGTGCTTGTAGCTGGATAAGGACCAAAGCTGACCTCCTAGAAACTTCAGAATATTCTTTACATGTATGTTATTAACTCCTTAATGAACTAGATCCATCCAGGGAACAATAAACCTCAGAGTGTGTGCATTGCTCATGTTCAGGCTTTCTTTCTACTGGGAGAAGGTTTTCAGTGGGCATTCTGCAGGCCAGTTGTGTACTGCAGAAGGCATGCTTCAAGCGTTTCTTTAAAATTAATTCTTTTTTTCTTCCTTTTCCTTGCCCCTTCTTATTTCAGTTTATGTGTTTTAATAGACTGTCCATAAGCAAGCATGGACTGGAAAAGTCAGAAAAGTTCCCAGGAACCTCAAACAAACAAAACATAGGTTTCTGAGATATAGATAATTTCTTGTTTATGCAAACTGTCAAGGTCCTGGAATAAATCCTTTCACACGAGTTGAGACTGTGCATTTCCAACAAGCCATATAAAAACTACATATGTGACAAATTTTCCTTTCACCTGGATAGCCCTCAGTGACCTGACTTTTGCACACACACACATATGCACAGGCGTGTCAGTCTGTTCTGGAAGCCCTGATGCCAGCTTGAGACATCAGTTGAATTACACTTGCAGTCCTTAGTCTTAACTGGAGCTCAGTCCCAGCTGGGTTGTGAGTGAAATCAAAACATGTGCATGAGGATGACATTATGGATCTATTTGCATGTTAGAAACAACTGGGAAAACAAATTAAAGCTGGTCTACATGCCACTCCTAAATTATGGTTGAAATCAACAGGAGACTTGGAATTTCTTACATCCTGGGGTAAAAGACCCTGCTCAGCTAACTTCTGAGGTTCACTTATTCATTTGAGTCTTTGTGCCTGTGAACACATTCATATATGTGAGCTCAGACTCACAAGTTGCAGAGATATCTGAACTTATTGCTTCAGTGAAGAGCTCTGCTGTCCAGACCATCCTTCCAGCTGTGTGCAGGTTTCTTCTGGAATGCCAGAATTCCCTATTGATACTGGGAATACCGAGGAAGGAGGAAAGGGCAGAATCAGCCCATGGTTATTTTATTGTAACTTTATTTCTCTAGTGTACCACATGTCAAATAATATTTTGGGCTTTATTCTTGAAAATATGTACACATTTTCCTAAATTTCACCTACTCCAGGAGTCTTACATGAGCTGACATAGCTGTCTGACATTCTCAGTGATAAAACATGGTTAAAAACCTATGTAGTGAGGGAATGCGTTCAGTCTGTGTGGATCCAGGATCCGTGGTTGTGGGATAGCTGCCTCAGCATATGGAGCCTTCCATTGTTCTGGCAGAGGAGCGGAAGCACAGTCAGCACATGTGGCCAAAATGTGCAGTGGTGTCTTACAGTAATACATTCTGAGACCTTTGAAGTGATGCAGCTTTATCAAAACCGCAAAAAAGCCATAAGGACAAGTCCTGTTGCTGTATTTTAAAAGTCTCTGTATTGTACGTTGTATTTCACAAGTGTTTTCTGGCATGTTTTTAGGAGTTAAAACAGTATTGGCTTACAATAACTGAACGTGGAATATTGTTTATAATGAAACGAGGACCTTCAAACTTCTGAATAGAAAAACTAACTGGATGGTGGGGAAGGTGTTTTTTTCAGATCAATAGAGACAGTACTTGAATCTTGTGTTTTAAAGATGGTTTATTGCCATTTTGTGGCTTTTGCTATAATTGAAAGACAGTATGATTTAGATGAAAATATATAAAATCAATTACAAGAGCACAAGAATCCACATCATTGCCAAAGAAACACTAGATGGGTTAATAAGCCATCTTATTAACAGAGGGGAGAGTAGGAAGGGGAGAGATAAGAAACAGTAAGTTAAAAGCATGTGCAAGGGAACATTGCTGATAAAACTTTCCACTTTCAAGACAGCTCGGAAAGAATATAGTCAACAGCACAACACAATGAAATAAAAATCACAGATAATTCAATAAAAAGGTAGATTTATATGCACCATACAAAGTACTATACTATTTAGTAGGTTCCAGTGGTATTCTCAATTCCATATTACACAGGAAATATTTAGAGAAGGACTGTGCTGCAGCTTGTAATCAAATGGTGATGGGAAGCTGTGTGGAGCAAGGGCTGGGCGGGTTGTTGAGGGCACTTGTTAGTCAGCTGCGAGGGGCTGCTGTAGTGCTCAGCAGGCTGCTGCAGTTCTCCCACTGGGGTTTTGTCCAAAAGCACCAGAGCAGTGTGGCTTGTGATATGAAGGCAACGTTACAGAAACTGAAATTTCTTCAGCTTGATTCTGGAAAAGAACAGGATAATATGGTATTTGTTTCCTCTTTTTGTTATCTGTGCTTAAGCTGCATAAGGATGTAGTAGCAACTTGGTGTGTGATTTTAGTGGGAGCAGGATCGGATACTTCTCAAATGAATGGCTTTTACACCCAGGTGCTCATCATATGTAAATTACAATAATGCTTCATTGACTGTGGGTAAGTTATGGACCCTGAGCCTGCTGAGAGATAAACCGGAACTGATATTTTTGTTATTAAGCTCTTTCCATCAAAACCAAGAATATTACGGTTGGAGGTGGAATAGTTAAAACTTAAAGTTTTATACTGTTTTTTTTTCAGTGTACTGAAATGGATGTTTCTTTAGAGTATCCTGTACTACAGTAAAGGTCCAGTAGAATCTGTATACTGTCTATGGGGATTATGGTTGAATTCAGTTATGAGAGATCAATGCTGTTAGAAATAGATTTATTAAGTTATTAAATAAATTCTGGAGAACTGAGAAGACTGGTTACTTTTCATGGCTCTCAATACTGTGGAACTCAATATAGTTTCCTCAACTCCTACTGTTGCAACTGAATTACACAAAATAATATGCTTAGGTGGGGGTATTTTATAGTTAGTTATGTGAACCAAGAGCTAGGCTATAACTGTAAAATTATGTACCCAAAATTGCATGATTTATATTATTCACTACTAGAGTGTTCTAGTAGGATGAAGTGAATATGGACATCTTCACTAACATGAAGTCCCATGTAATGGAAATAGGCATTCATAGCATGTCTCTCTCCCATAGCACCTGGGGAACTGGTAAATTTTATAATTATGTTTTTAACCAGTAAAGTGAGAGTTGTCATGTTCTGGTCATAGTCTTGTTTTCCTGAACACTTTCTAGACCTTTTTTGCTATGTAACTTTGCCATTATGGTAAGTAGAAGTGCTTAGTATTTAACTTTTTTACGAGTTGTGAGATAGTCCTTCTCCACAAAGGAAATGGGATGTATTTTCAAATGAAGTGTCTATCTTCCCATCTGGGTAACCGGGGTTAACCATATACGTTTCAAGATCGTTAAGTATAACCTTTAATTAATTGCATTTTACAAAATACTTCTTAAACTTTGAGAGAGTTGTGGTTTTTTTTTTCTTTCTCCTGAGATCATTCAGTGCTTGCCACAAGGAATCCACAGGAAGCTGGAGGAAAAGGGTGGGAAGTCCTTCCATGGACTTATATCTAGTGCCAGGGGAAATTAATCTCAATTTAATTCTCACATCCTTCATGCCTCATTGTCAGAGGGATTTGTAAAGTAAGCACTCCTGCATTGTTAATATTTGATGGTTTATCCAGTTGTGTCAGGGTGTGTATGCAGGTGTGTCTCATCTCTGTGGTGGCTGATGCTCTCCTAGAGCCATCTCAGCAGCCTGGAGAGCTCATCTTGAGAAAAATATGAGGTTTCCAACTGTTTCAACCACAGTCAAGACCTAGTTGATGATCTCAAGGGTTCAACTTGTATCTTTGTCACTAAACACTGGGAGCATCCCCATTTGATCTGAACTCTCTAATCTGCTCCTGCAGTTTGCCAGTTTGCCTGTGTTCTACTCTTCCTGGTCCAGTTTCACAGCTGCCAGAAACCCCCATATTGTGACACTATAAATGTGTGGAACCCCTGATGTCTCCGTGTGGCACTTCCCTGCTATGCAGTGAGTTTTCTCCATAGCTCATTTGCCACATTGTCCTTGTGGGTTTTTTGCATACAACTATTCACATCAAAGCGATCTCTTTACAAGTCTCCTGGACTTATCTGCAGATTCAGGCTGTGGTTTTTTCACCCATTTACAGGGATCTGATCAGTTGGTCACAATTGAATTATTCAGCAGTGCACATTCGATCTTGGTCAAAGGCAGATAGATACACAGTTATGCTTCAGCAGAATTAGTCAGAAACCATGGCAAAGTTCCTGACAGCTTCAGGTTTTTATTTTGTTGTTTGTGGGGCTTTTTTGGCTGTGTGTGGGAAGACAGAAAATACTCAGTCCAGCATAAAGCTTGCCAATCCAAAGTTTACTCATCAGTGTTTCTGGAAATGTTTGAAGTGGTAGGATTATTTCAGTCCAGATGAGCATTTTGAATTAGTTGGCCTTAATGTTTGTGAATGAGCACTTGCGAACAGTGAAGGAGGACTTCACTGTCTGTTGAGTAACATGGTTGTTGAGCTTTTGTGCTTCTCTCCTACGTGCTGTAGGATTGCCTTTACCTTCACAGATCCCTTCTCCCCTCAGTCTTCTTGCTGAGACGAAGGATCCCAAATGAGCCTCAGCATGTTGTAACACTCATGTTCTGACACTCTGCTGGAGAGAAGATGGATACTGCTGGTAGGGAAGAAGACATAACCCATCACCAATGCTACTATTCATTCCTGAGCAGGAAATGCTGTTGTCACTTGAATTAAAGCATTTGAGCAGTTACAAATTTTGTGGCTGGAAGACAATCATATATAAGCTAAAACCTGTGGGAGAGGGCGGAAAGGGTGACACTGCTGAGTCAGTGCCCACCGCTCTGATGAGGAATTGTTCTCTTCTGTCTGCCACATGGGAAGCATGTTATCTCTGGGCCCTGGCCCAGTGTCTAGTGTTTTTCATATTTGCTACTGGTAGCAGATAGCCAAAACATCAGTCTGCACTCTTAACTCACTACCAGTACAAAGGTTATCCAAAACATTGCCATTTCTGTTTCCACTGAGCATCTGGAAACCATCAAGAAAGTCATCCCATTTTCTCTGGTGAGAGCTGGATTTCATCTTAGTGTGGATGTGCAGCCCAGGGTGGTGGGCATCTATGCACTTTGTGTTAAGGGCACAGCCACTCCTAAGCAGTGATTAGCTGTCAAGTCTTGCTGTTCTCTCTCATCAGGGAGCTGATGCAGATCTTGTTTGGTAAGGTAGTTTGGTTTTGTGATTAATCTTTTATTTAATTTTGTATTGAAAAAAAAGGAAGTTGTTTATAATTTGGCAAAAAAGATGTACCAAAACTCACTCTTCTTCACCACAGTATCTTTTCAGAAGCTAGCTGGTCAGGCTTGATTGAGTCTTTGGATAGGATGAAATCAAAGAGGATTCATTATTCTTTTCCTTCAGTGGATCCAGATGAGTAATTTGTTGCATCTTGCATCATATAAAAGCCCGAGATTTCCTTAAATAGACACCTTTGTTTTAGTATCTTTTAATACAGCTGTATCTGTGAACCAAACCTGACTACATTTTAAATTCACATGACAAACACTACTCTCACAGTAGTTTCTTTCTTTCTGTCTTTTCCTCTGTAAAATATGGTTCTATGAAATAGAAACCATTTAGCCTACTACTTGAAATGGGAAGGGATGAGACAAACTCGAGGAAATCCTAATTAGTGGTGAAAACTAAGTAATAAACGATAAAAATTGTGGGTGTTTTAAACAAAGACAAGATAATGGATACTGGTAATTACTGGCAGGCATATTCTTTTCCTGCATTATTTCAGCTGAATTTACAAAGGCCTTTTTGTGTTAAGAGAAACAAAAGAGATAAATGAAACTTGTGTCAGTGAATGTGGGCAGAGGGGATAATTAATGAAAAGAATAGCTGCCAAAACATAATTAAGTACAATTCAGAGGAAAAAAGCTTCAAAAGGGAATGGGGTGTGCTGTAAAACCACCACCAAAGTTAACAGAAAGTCAACAGGAGAGGCCAGTTCTCAGGTGGCTATGCTCTTAATGCAGCTTCTTGTGAGACATCATTCAGTGGTGACATACTGTGAAGACTCTCAAAAATACTAACAGCCATTAAATTTAAAGAAAGCTGAAATCAGAGGAGAATGAGTCAGAAAATACTCTTGTGTTGAAAGGTTGACTTCAGCCTCCTTTCTTCTTAGTATTTCCTCATATCTCACATCTCTTATCTCCAGTTTCTTTTAATGGAGAGAGTTTTGTTGGAGAAGAAATAATGGGGGTAGTTGTGTATGTGTAAATTTCTGAAGGATATCTGTAAAACTGAAAGATCATCTTTCTGACAATGTAACTAGTTTGTGGCTTTGAGGTATTTTAATTGCTACTATTTTAAAAATAGCCACAAATATCCTGATAATATTTTCCATGATAACATGGAACAGTTCATAGGAATGAGGATTTAGTTTTGTTATTTAAAAGATCATACACTTAGATAAGATGGTGTCAAGTGCTACTTACTGTTTATGCAATACAGATGTTATTCCCTGGCACTGAAGTTTTCCATTTACCTAAAATGGATATATAGTATTTTTGGAGAGACAGTTATTTGCACAAGCCAAACTTAAAATAGAAAAATAAAGAGGTTCTGTTTTTAGAAAGTTGAACATCCTGAAAAATGAATGCACTTATTGTTCCTACTGCATTACTAAATCTATCTTTTTTGGAAAGTGAGTGACCTCTTCATTTACACTCAAGAATTTCATGCGTTACCAAATGTTTTTATATCTGAACATTTAAGCCTCGGTGCTACCTATTTCCTAATGCCAAATGTGCCCGCTCCTTCTGCCTTCAAGGCTGGCAAATATTGTCTCACTTAAGAGATAAACTAAAGCAGAGAGAGCAGTGATGTAGCATGCCTGAAAATCATGTTAGCAGAAACTGGAATACATTCACTGTTACTCTATCTCCTAATTCATTGTCTTCACCACAACAACACTCTTCTTCCCAGTTTTACAGAAGCATGTAGGTTTCAGAGTGCATTTAAAATCACACAAACAACGCTATAATAACAATTGCACACAATAGGTTTAGAAGCTAAGTAGTGTGAGGTGACTGGGGTCACTCTGACCCTCTTTGAGCCAGTTGCAGTCAGGGTGAGAAGCCAGATCTTCTGACTGACATCAGAGTTTAATGTGGACTCAGAGATGTGTGTATTGTTAGTTTAAAACTGTGGAAGGGTGCCAGTCAGGAAGGGGGAGCTGGAAAAATTCCCAAGCAGGCAGGATCTTCTCAAAGGGGAAGAAATAATTATTTAGAAATAATATTGTTCATACTCAGAGAAATGCAACTCTAATTCTACCACCAAATAGTGAATATACTGTACAGCTGTAAGCAGCACATAGTGAAGAACATTCTACCTTGCTCCTGCTCTCAGTTGCTCTATGACATAAAAGCAGACCCAGTTCTGGACTTCAGATGGTAATACTTCTAGTGTTCTTGGAAGATACCTCGCTTAAAGCCCTGAGAACAGATGTCACTTATTCATGTATGTGCTCTATATATCATGAACAATAGCAGCAGTCAAAATTTCTCCTTCTATCATGCCAAGAAACCTTTAGAGACCACCACCAGAATAGGCGTTGATCATATTTAGTCATTTATTGGGCTTATGGCTAAGAATATCTGTGCAATCAAACTGCCCATGGCCATTATTGTACTGACAGAATGAGCTGTTGGCTTGTGAATCACCTCTGCTTTAACCTGTAGCACTATTAGAAAATGGAACTCTATTCTCCTTTATGATAATGTCAAATGTATTTGTTATGGTTTTAATTCCAGAAACTATAGCATAGATTGTCAGTTGATTAAAAATAGGCCCAGGCAGGACCTTTGGGCTTTCCAAGCATGAGAAGGTCACTGTGAGCAACTTGCATGCTGATTTATTAGCTCATATTGGTTAGTATTTTGTGGTTCCTTGGCAAATGTAGCTCAGGAAGAGGATTTCAAATTCCCGCATCAGATTTCTTCTCCTGATTAGCTGTGTGTCTTTGAGCAAGCCAGTGAAACTGGTCAAGACTTAATTTTACAGATGGGTAAATTACTGTTTTTCTAGAGAGTGCTAACATCTAGTGGCAGCAGATTTCCCCAGTCCTATCAGCATCAGCTCAGCTGGGCCGCAGGGCCAGGCCAAGGCTGGGAATGCACTGCCATGCACTGGCTCATGCATTCACTGCAGCTGGATACCTCCATTCTCAGCCTATCACCAACTTACTGGCCATGATGGAGATACTGCTCTTCACTGGCGCAGTCCTTTGTTTTGTGGCACCTTTTCTGGGTAGGTGTTACTGTTCTGCATCAGCCTTCTGGTTTGTTCTTTTGTGATTCTCTATTCCTTCAGAGGAAGTGGATGGAATTGTCATGCTTAGGACTGTGTTTGCTGCAGGAATGACCTAAGAATTGTTTTTGTGTTGCTCTCTCAGTCCACTGTGGCTCATTAGACACAGTGCTACAGCACGCACTAGTGCAGCATGAGTAGGTGATACAGCTGTCTGTTGGAAGATAATGCAGTCTGGGGCAGCGGCTGAAACTGCTCCTTTTATGTCTCACTGAGCTGCGAGGTTGGCTCTGCTGCTCCCCAGCCCCTGTGCATTTGTGTCACTCTTGCTTCTGTGGTCGTCTAATAACTTAGATTTAAGTGGAACAGTGTCAGCTGTAAACCAGGAGGTTATTCCATTTGCCCTAAACAAAGGACATACAGGACACTTCCACTGGGTGACTGTCCTGGAGAGAGTGTCTTTGGGCAAAGCAAAGAGCTGAATTTAGCACTTCAACGTCTAACTTCGGGCAGTTGAATTTTACTGGGCACAAGTGCAAAACAGACCACTGTGCTTTCCTGTTACAATTTTGCAAATCTAGTTCTGCATTTTGTTTCTGTGAGGTAATGGAAAAATAAAGGGCTTTTTGTTACTTGGGGCCCAGTGGATTATTTCCTGTGAAATCCAGTTGGTTTTTTGGTTGTTGGTTTTTTGTTTTTTTGTTTTTTGTTTTTCTTTTTTTTTTTTTCCCCCGTATTTCTATGCCCGTCCTCCAAACTGGGGAAAAGGAGCTGTTTTCAGGCGGCCCTACTCTACTGAGCAAGGGGGTGTGTTCACCGGCAGTCCAGCCAGAGTAACGACAGGGCTGAGCACCTTTCCTGTCTGGGTGGCAGGTAACTTCCCTTGACCTGCGAGGAATGTATGTACTGTTGACTTCTGCTGTGCTGGTTTTTTAGCTCTCTTCTTCGACAACTTATTTCTGGAAGCAGAGCTGCTAGTGTGTGATGTCAGATGACATTAGCTAACATGATTGGCGACCCTGACTGGAAGTGTAACGTTTTGCAGTGTTTCTCAACAGATGATTTTTGATGTTGGTGTTAAGTCAGACTTCACTGCCAGCGTATTCCCAGAAAGTTATGTGGACCGCGTGAGATTTTTGTTTCTAACCGTCGCGAATCCTGTTGTCGCGCTGAATTTCATAGAAAGGCATCGCGATGAGGTAGCAGACAGTTGCTTGCGCTCTCGGGCGTTTTGCCGGGGGCTGAGCCCGCTCC
>JANHGB010059137.1:0-16850 GCA_026283785.1 Coracopsis vasa | reverse complement strand
CTGCCCATGGCAGGGGGGTTGGAACTAGATGATCTTAAGGTCCTTTCCAACCCTAATTATTCTATGATTCTATGATGATGTAACCTATCTGGAAAAAAATTAACTCTATAGATGAAGTGTATTTCTTCTTATGTAAATTAATGGCTATCTTTAATGGTGTAATGTTAATTAACTGCATACTAAAGCAGGTTGTAGAAGCAGAATAGCAACCTCCATAGTTTGATAGTGATAATGATTGGGAGGAAGGGAAGGGAAGAAGAGAAATAAAATGAGCAAGAATGAGCTGAAACCAAGGAATAAGTATTTCCCATTCAAAATACCCCAAAGACCTACAGGAAAACAAGATTTTGCAAGACACCTCACCTTTGAAAGTGTATATATGTTTCAAAAAAATCCAATAAAACCCCCCAAAACCTGCTATATAAGAGCTGATATACATTCTAAGCCTTCAAAGTAGCCTCTTGACATTTAATAGCCTTGTTTGTAACAGACTAGGTTTCCAAGTAAGAGAATGGGACATCCACACAATGAAGGTTACTGAAAGCAATTTTAAGCTTTTTCCTAAAATCTGTTGGTTTGAAGCAGGGACTCCTTCAATAAAGAGCAAATGGTATCAAACCATTTGCCTTCAGGAGAGCTGAAGAGGGTGAGTCCAAGAGTAAAGCGACAGAACACAAGCTGTTCAGAAAAAAATAAAAGTGTCGGGGAGGATGGTATCATTTATTTACGTAGGAGGTGAATTTGGATGGACACAGGAGGACAAGCTCTCCTCACTTTTCAACTGTTTACTACTTTTGGTGGCTGTCAGAGGGATTCTTAATTTGGGTTTCACTGTGAGACGATTGGTGCAGATGTTTCCTCCACACTGCCTTGATGATTCATCTTTGAATGAAAAGTGTTTCCAAGTGCCAGCCTGAATAAGCCTCGACTTCATTTATTTAGAGTAATGACGACATCCAGTGGCCATCAAGTTAATCTCTCTTTCTGCAAAGGTATATATAACTCTGCTCTTCCACCTTCTAGTCTAAAAGTAGGAGTGCATTACAAGGAACACTATGATCATTGAGCAAGTGTCTTCCTATTCAAGTCCTCATATAAACTCTAACCAAGCCTTTTTCAGCAATATCTCACATTGAAAAGTTACAAATGGAAATTGCAAAAACACTTAGGCACTTCCATGACACTCAAAGAAACTGGAAACCAGCAAAAATAAACGTACATCAAGAAAGCGGGGTTAGTGGAGTAAACCTGCATATGCACACACACAAGCTGCTCAAGCTGTTAAAACTGATTGCCACATCTACCAAACTCTGTCATATATACAGGCTTTTAAAAGACATAGAAGATATCACTTTTCAAAGTGCTTCAGAACAAAAACCCAGTTTTTCTGTTTTCTATATTTGTAAGGAACTCATCCAAAATATGACAATGTAACACTTTAAGCATACTTGTGTTATTTCACAGAAAACATCTGTTAAATACGTACTTGCCCAAATATTTCTGGCAGCCCCAAAACTTGACCAGTGAAAACACCAATACAGATGAAAATTGCTGTGACCTGACCCAATGAGCCACGGATTTCCTTAGGAGATATTTCACTCAAATACATGGGAAGGGCACTCAGAGAAATGCCTATGAAAGAAAGAAAAAACCAAGTGCTAAGTCAAATCACCTTTTCATTATGCCAGGTACGAAACAAACAGCTGCTGAAAGAGTCAGAGTGCTAACCTGCTCACAAAAGCGGCATAAAAATACTCAAAGAACAGAATTATATCTATCCACAGACATATTATGAATTATCTTCTCTGCATGTCTAATTGCTCTTGCACTATTTAATAACCATGGAATTGATTATCTGTTGCAGATCTACAGTGATGTGCGTAGGCTGCTATTTGATGAGAAGCACCAAAGGTTACTTGGAGATGAGAATCACCAGGCGAATGGATTTTATGCTTTAAATTTGCTCATCCCAAAGCAAGCAAAAACACTCTAGCACTGGTGTAGGTAAGGAAAATAAAAGCAACGTGTCAGGCAGAGAGAGCAGACACTGTCAGATGAAGTATTTTTACTGAAAATGGTATTAGCAGATGTTCCTCTCAATACAGGCTTGCAACTGCAATGAATTCTTAATAGCAGGTATAAAATAAGGATGAGAATGCTGCTCAAAGCCTGGAGAAAACAAATGCATGACCCTTGTTAGTACACTGATAATATTTACACAGCTCCAGAAGTTTGGTCCTTTGGTGGCAATATGAGACAAAAGTCATCATTCAGCACCAAAATTATCCATGAACTTCACATTGCAAGTGACAGATACATGCACTTTCAAACTACTATAGTTTTAGTTTATTAACAACACAGCCAAAGCTTGCTGGAAAAGGGGTTTGGTAATGCAGAGCCCAAAGTACTTTGCATTGTTTAGAATCACATAATTACACTGAGAGCATAAAACAATTTCAATCCATCAAGGTTGTCGCCACATTAGGTAAATATCTCTCACCATCTAGCAATCCATGAAATTGCTGAGACCCCCACTGCTAGCTGCAAGACTATTCTGATGCAGCAGTGCATGCGCAGGAAGACCACATTGCTAGGAGCAAATGACGTAACAAACCTTCCACTTAAACCTACTGATATTAGCAAGGGATCCAATGACTTCTAAACACAAAGCAGCAAGCAGCATTGAAAAATAGAGTACACACTCCTAGCCGAAGGATTTTCATGGCATGAAACCAAATATGCTCTACCACAGCTGGAGGAGGACAAGGGTGGACAGCAGCAGTTAGAATCCATTGTGCAAACACCAGATCCCCCAACCCTTGTCTGCTGTTTTGTCTCAGTGAAATCAGTGTGGCTAGTCCATGAAATGCCTCTTTAATGTAAAGAGAGATCTAACTGGGGGAGAGGAGAAAGATTATGCATGGTACAAGCATTTCAGACACTTTTAGAGTGATAAAAGCTTACCTGCATCAACACCCATTATAACACGTCCCAGTATGAGCATTTCAAATGACCCTGCCAGCAAGGAGAGGGACATCAACAATGCAGCTGTCACTGCAAACACATTATTGAACAGCAACGTACATTTCCTAAAAGAAATAAAGTATATGTTTATAAAACTTAGATGTCAAGAATGATGATTTTGCCATTTTAAACAGATTTTTCAAATGGATAATTTGAGAGGGTTGAAGTGATATAAATAATGCCAAAAATGGAAACAAAATATTCATTCACATAGCACAAAAAAGTTGCTATGCATTCATCTGAAGATACACTTTCCTCTAATTTAAATAAAACCTACAAAATATATATATTTTTAGAAAAATTGGCCAGTGACCCCTTATGCTGTACAGCAAAGAACAGAAAAGCACAGCCTAACTAACCAAGATTAAACCAAAGGATTTTGTATTTGCCAGATTGAATAAAAATGACAAGAAGAAACTAACACACTGTTTGGAGTGTTATTATACAATGCATGAAAATTTTTGGTAATGAAAAGACTGTGCTGGGTATCTGTGGCAAGGTTTTGGAAGTGAAGGGATGCAGTAATGGCTTCTGTGAGGAGATGAAATGAGTAACAAGGTCACTGGGGGAGAAGGTGCTCCAGGATGGAGCACGTACATCCCCAGAGGGACTGCGGCCCATGGAGGACCCATGCTGGAGCATAGGAGGAAAATGAAAAGCAAGGAGTGGCAAAGAGAAGTTGCTACGCACTGACCCCTACCCCCTGCACTGCCCGCTCTCTCACTGAAGAGACTGAGTATGACCTGCCATGGTACCAAGAGGGAGGAGAGGAGGCTGGAGTGATGTTCAGCCTGTGAAAGTGGAAGGAAAGGTGTCTTGTTTCCCAGTACCAGATCAGTAATTAAGTATTTATGCTCACTGGCAGTAAACTAAGGTAAATCCCCCAAGCTGAGCCTCAACTAGTCTTAACAGAAGAGCCATTTGCTTGGTAGAAATCAGTTTCTATAAGCATCCCAGCTGAAACACACAGTTCATCCGTCAGCTAGACATGAATAGAGCTAAGCTTTAAAGATTTTCAAGGTTGTCATTTGCTCTCATTATATTAGATAGTTCTGGAAGCCAGAACAGAATCCTAGAAACTATGTGCCCTCCACGGCTACAATAACCTTAATTATGGATTTGAATTAATAAAATTTTTGTCTAAACCTCACAAATAGAAAAAATGACAGAATTAAAGTTTCATCAGAAATGCATTGATGTCTCAAAATTCAATAAGAAGAAAGAATTTAGAATCCCCACTTGGGAGCAGATATGAGTCCTTAAGCAAAAAGTATAGTAAGGAAACTATGTATTTAAATAAAAGCTCTGTGTTCTTTAAACTAGGTGTTTAAATAAAATCCAGTAACAGATTAAATACTACAAGTAGATGACTTCAGAATTATGAAGTGATAGCATTACTAAAATAATACAGATAGATTACCTTAATTGCTTCATACTCAAAATGGTTCACTGTGCTTGAGGGAAGGCCTTGTCCTTCTCATAGAAATGCCTCCCTAGCAGTGGCCTAAGCAATTCACTGTATATAATGCTCTGGATGTTCAGGATACGCAACAGCAGTTGCTCTTTGGTAGAAGAAAAGAATTTAAATTATGAAGTGTAAAAGACACATCTGAACACGGGACTTTTGTGGATGAAGGCTCTCTTTGAAAAAATTGCATCTCTCTTGAAGTAGGGGCTAGGAATCCAGTAATTTGGAAATTAAGTTATTAACCTTACAGCAACACAATTCAAGAGTGCTCTTTTTAAAGTCATCCGTTATTTCTGACTAATGCTTTTGATCCTCCTAAGTTCATTATTCTGTGTCAGTGTAAATTGAGATCAGCTTCATCATACATACAAGCCTGCAATCTACACCTGAACAATTTAATGGCAAAATATTTTATTGTTCTGTCAACATTTCATAATGTTCTCCTCAATTACGGTACCAATATGTCAGTCTGGTTTCCTGGATCAGACAAACACACTGTGCTGTGAACATCAAACTCAAGAATCATACTTCAATGAGCATCCTTTATCCAGTGTCCCTGAGACACAACCTCTTCCCATGTCTGATCAAGTACTTGTACAGCACATCCATAAGAGAGGTGTTTTCATGGTTTAACAGAGATAAGCATAATAAACAAAGGCATAGTCTGCAAGATTTAAAGCTCTGCCCTAGAAATATGACCTGCTCCAATCAAAGCAGTATATATACGACCGAGATCAGCCACCACTTATTTTAACAAACCTGCACACAAAAGCTGTTCTACTCTTCACCAAAAATTCAAGACTTCTATGAAGCCATTTTTTACTTCACCTTTTAATAAAGACTCAGTGACAATTCTGGGAATTAATCAGTCTGAGTCAGGCATAATTTCATATATTTAAGAAGTGTGTAAACCGCAAATTGATGATTTGGCAGAAGAAATTGCAAGCCTAAATATAATAATGTGACTATGAAAAATATTTAAGACTTGAAAATCAAATTAGGAGGTGAACGGGCAGAATAAATGAAGAGTGGGTAATGGATTTACAGAGCAGAGAATACTGACTTACTGTAAGCATGAAATAGAAGAACCTGAAAATATACTCTCTGAGGTGAAAAATGGGATATGGAATAGTTGGGAGAATGCCAAACAGGCCTAGTAGAATACAACTGAAGGTGATGGAAATAGTCAAAATGTCAAATAGAAAAGTAAGAATAGTGGAGGTCAATACTTATATTTAAGCCTCCATGATGACCTTCTCCAGCAATTTAACTGAGCAAAAATTATCAAATTATAAAGAATTTACAATCAAGGAAGAGCCAAATGAGCAGTTAAGATGGATGTTATAATGGCTTTTGAAAACAAACAGACAAAAAAACCCCAACCAACCAAAACCCCCCAAAATACAACTTCTAAATTCTCTTTGGAAGACTGTATGAAACAACAACAACAACAAAGAAATGTCAGAAATATCCTGTCAGTACCTGCAGCAAAAATACGAACACACACTAGTAGAAAAATTGTTAAAATACTCATGTTCCCTATGGTCAAGACTTGGTCAAATAGTGCATTGCATAGAACAGTGAAGGCATCCTCAGGATTTCAGAAGACCAAACACAAACTTCGTCCTAGTTTAGTTCTTCAAATGTTGTTGAGAAGCAAATGAGATGTGTTGATAGCTTTATTTGTGTACAATAAGATTCTCAGCAGACTTGTGAAACCAGAATATGCTGATCCTGTGTGAAAATTTTCCTATTTTATGGTATTTTCCTTTTGCACTGTTGACAATGCAACCTGCTTGACATCTCAACCCACTGCCTGTTCAGAGCAAATGGCTTCTCAAATGATGCAAAGCAAGGCCACAGAGAAACGTACTAATTTTACTCTTGGAAATTTGGAACTCTTTAGAAAAGAGCTTTCATAATTTGATGATGTTTAAATTTGCATCCTGCTGAAGACGGTTTTTATAAAGAAAAGTAAAGCCTTCCAGAGACACTAAATGAGAAACTGGTTTAGAAAATACAAGTTTTCCAATGCACTTACCGTCCAAAGAACTTCACAATTGGGGTAACAATAATGGCACCCACAAGGCCACCAATGGCAAAAATAGAAACAGTTATGGACCAGAGGAGAGTCAGTGTGCTTTCATCCACCGAGAAGCCATATCTTCTTTCCCAAGTTTCATTATAAAACTTCTTGATAAACTGAAAAAAAAATACATAAGGATACATGTAAAAAATTACATTTTAAGAACATAACTGAGAGAAACAGAATAAAAAATTAAGTAATTAAAAATACCCACAAAAAAAAAAACAACCAGTAGCTTGATTGTAGGAATCACCCTCACTCTTCTATTTATCTTCTCCAAAACCTAACACCTCACTTTTAGATGCAATTGACCATAAGGAAGAGGGGTGTAAAACCACAGGTAGCTATGAATGTAGAAGAAGCTTATAAAAGAGAAATTCGTATGATGCAAGGATGATGCATTTAGGTTGTTGGTACAACACTAACAGATGTTTTAGCTTTCCTGTGTACATATATATAAACATTTCAGCCAGAACCGTGCCTGAGGACTCAGACACAGAATTACAGAATGGTTGAGGATGGAAAGACCTCTAGAGGTCATCTTGTCTAATCTTTCTGCTGAAGCAGAGCCACCTAGAGCTGCATGCCTAGGACCATGGCTGGAGGTTTCTGAATATCTTCAAGGAGTGACTCCACAAAATCACGCCACGCATGTGGGGCAAGGTACTGCACATCAGCTGTGCTCCCCTCACTGCTCACATACACACTCTTAACCTCAGCCAGGTGACATATCGCATTCTAGCGCAACAGACTTTTGGACAAGCCAAGGAAAACTGTATTGCCTAGCATTTAATGTGACTTTAAAAGAGGAAGAACATGCAAAAAATTCTTAAAAGCTACCTACTGTTAGTCAAAGATCATGAATAATCACGCTAAAAGCGAAGAGTTTTACTGCTTTATCATGGATCTGTATGTAATGCCAGTAACCTGGGACTAAAGCAGGCAAAGAAGGCAGGCAAGGTGGGCTCCAGTAGCAGGTAGAGGCAAAAATGTCTTGAAGTTGGTGAATTGGTAGAAATGCAAAGGTAATGAAAAGGAAAGGAATTACAACCAATTCCTGCAACGTGATGCCCAGATAGCAACATGACTGACATCTGGAGAAGGGTTTGGCTTGTCTTACAGGACACAGCACCAAAACCCCTATGCTGATAGGTTTAGGGAGCAGGGGGAAGTTCACATGTAACTTAGGAAGTCCCTTGAAAATTTTTAAAGATGCATTAAATGTTATTGAATTAGGAATCCTTTTGGCAAAACCCTGCACTGTGCTCACCATGAAAGAACATTTACCATCTCTGTTTTGTATTTCAGTCCCAGAATGCAGATGATAGAATCATAGAATCATGGAATAGTTAGGGTTGGAAAGGACCTTAAGATCTCAGATTTGCTCAAAACTAAGTGCTTTTAACTAGTCTATTTTTTTCCAAAGGGCCAGTATTGCAGAAGTGAGTGATTCTACAAATTCTTCGGCACAACACTAGGAAAAAAAGATGGAGTGAATTCAAACTAATTAGCTTTAATGGATTGTGGAAGAAGGGAGGCTTTTGCATTGTGTTTATGACACTCCCACATCTGGCAGCCACACAAAATCATGGACCTACTAAGCCAAGCAATGAAAGATGAGCTTTTTCTACCAAAGAGTTTACAGCCAAGACAAATAACTGCTAGAGGAAGAAGGCAAGAGCTGACAGCAGTTAGTTTGATAACCTACAGTATCAGTCAAAAAGAGCTAGTTGCATGGCACCATTAAAATTAAGAATCCCAAATCATGTTTCTAAGTATGTTATATCTTCTCTTCAAATTTACATAAGCTGCTTTTTGAACAAACACCAGGTTGCTAAACAAAGTAAGCAATTTATTTTCAGTAATGAAAGATGTATCAAACATGAAATCAGACTGATATGAATCTACCTGCCAAACAAGCTGGCTCTCTTCAGAACTTAAAACCTGAGACCTATCTTGTAGCTCTTCAGGTATCAAGACTTACACTTTTCACCCATGGCAGCTTAATTTCCTTAACAGCCCTCCACATGGGCCCTTCCACAATCTCTTTAGAAAGTCCAAGTGCCTCTTGAATCTCTGGAGAACTCTGACAGATGCCTGAGTCACAGTTTTCCTCTGCAAAGGCCATTCCAGCTCTTCTGCAGATTCTCATTTTTCTACTACAGTTTCTGCTAGTTTGTCAGGTACAAATTACTAATTCTTAGCATATATGTTCCAAATTTTACCTCTAAAAAATTACCCTTTTCTTAAAGACACAGTAACTCTCTCAGTCTCTCTGTTACTGAGGCTATCTAAAAATAAGCTGAACTATGATATATATGGAGCCTATATTTTGAGTTATTGTTTCAGTCTTGAACAGATGTTAAGCTATTTTGGCAACCTGACACAAAATTAGCACTAATTTTATTCCAGTATTATTATCACTAATTTATCTCCAATACATCCCCTATAAAGAAGGTTCCAGTGTGGGACCTGCCCAGACTTTTCCGGTTCAAAACATTAATTCAGATTTCTTGTCCTATCTTTGTATTTTCTGAGCAGTCTCTTTTAGCTTCCTCCTACCAGCCTTATATCACAAAGCCTTTTGTCTGGACATTTTTTGTGCCTGCTCAAAGTACTCAAACCCCAGGGCCAGCTCACTTTTTTAGCCTTCAATGTCCCAAAGTTTATATTCTATTTTCTGCCCTCCTGACATGTGCACAACTGCAGGTTTTCAAAGAATGCCTTTTAACAGCTTCCCTTCTCTGATGTTTAATTACACCAAAGTTTATTCATCTTTCTAACAGGTAAGGATGCCATAGCTCCAGTATAACATGTATCACCTGCAGAGACATCTCCTATTTACTTCCTCTTTAGTCAAGCCTCTTCATGTTTATGCTCCTCCCATTTTGAAATCAAGCAAAGCTCTGAGGTCACCATGTTGTCTGATGCTCTGGGGAGGATGCAGTTGCAGGTGATCACTACTGCAGAAGGGCTCACCATGCTTGTGTAACACTCTCACCCATCTGTGTTACTACTCCTCAACAAGCTCTGTAGTAACACAAAGTGCTTGGCACTTTTTCCCAGTTTCTTGTCAGGTCTCCTCCAGCAAGTCACAGGTACTAAATTATTCTGGGGTAGGACTCAGCAGTATCAGCCTAACACCACATTTTCCCTGTTCAAGTGAGGAATTTCAGACTTTAGGTATTCCAGCCTTGGACACATGGACTACTCAGTGTGAGGACTTTATTTAGTTTGAAACACCACCTCTTCACATGCAAAGTCCCTAAAAAAGATGGAGGTAGAACATGCCACTTACTGTCTTCCTTCTATCAAGTTTCTAGTGGGTGTCTTATGCCCTAAATTAAAAGGAGGACAGTGATATTTCTCCCATCCTACCTTATATGTTTCCACATGAACAGACAGAAAAACCCACCATTCAGAGCAAAAGGTCAATTTGGTGCATGGTCCATCTAGAATAAGCTCACAATAAACTTCCAAATTAATGTGCCATTATATCAAGTAATACATCTTATCTCTTCCACACCAATACATAGATTATATTTAGATTCAGGTACCTTCTTGTTTATTTGAACTGAATTTCTGACAGTAATGAATACTAAAATAAAACATTTTTAGAACACGACTGGCATTTCTTGCTAATGATAATGGCTACAAATAGTATGCAAATTATTCTCTTCTTGTGTTATGACTAATTTTCTCAGCATAGCTTTGTTATTTAGAGGAGACATCAAATAACAGCAAATATTAAAGAAAGAACAAACTGCAACACTCAGTAGTAACAGATAAATGTGCTGGCATGTACATCACCTGCGTCTGGATTCCCATTGCCAATAAATGGGAAGCTAATAGCACATACAGGTTTTGAGGAGTTACACATGAAACAAACCAGATCAGATCCAACAAATCCACTGAATTTGAATCCATAGAATTCTATGGAAAGACTCCTTTGGATTTTAACCAGTTGTCTGAACAACGCTAATGGCATAAACCTGTATACAAAAATTTTAGTCCCTATCCAAAGCCTACAACGAAGGGTAGCTGACTGATATCAGTATCTCATATTCTCCTGCCTCAGTTCATTTAAGTAGTAGTGGCATGGTAGGAAATATGAGGGGAATATAAAGGATATACATATAAAAGGGATATGTTTTAAATATAATGGAAATATTTTCCTTGTCTTACCCTCAGTTACAAAGGTCACTCACACACAACGGCAACTATGGTACTGGCTGACACAGGAGGCCACACATATTTGCAATAGCCTTCCTTTCCATGTATCAGCTCTCAAAGGAATGCAGGGCTGCAGCTGCCCGCAGGAAGGGGGCAAGCGCTGCGCGGCAGTAAGTAGCAGAGATTTCACTTCCCGCACAGAGCACAAAGCACATCTTTGTTCTTCAGACCTTGCCCACAATCAGCCCATGAAATGAGTTGTAGAAATCCAGCTCAGAAAAAGACAGATTCAACTTATATTCAATTAAAGCACTTGTCTTCCTACTGCCAAATGCTTCCATATGTTTTTAATAAACTTTGGTAACTCTTTGAACAAGCCCATGGAGGCTTCTAATTCTGGGTTTCTTGTGTGGGCAAGTGCTGTGTGCAGGGGGAAGCACACCTGCAACGGGCCACTGCTCTTTCTCACAGAAAAGTAGGGGACTGAGTGGGAAGTGATCTGTGCTCTGAGCAGAGTACAGGCAGTTTATTCCCCCGTTAAAATAAAAAGGAAGTTGGACTGACTCCACTTTACAAGATGACCTCTCTCTGGTGGCAGCTGCAGTGTTTCCCAGCAGTCTGATGAGGTGGCACAACTTGCAGCACCAAAAGATACTGTACACAAGAATTTACTAACATTTTTTCAATGCTTCAGTCTTAAATGAAACCCCTGCTCCAGCTTATTCACATAGTGCTGATGTGTTCAGCTGCAGGACCCTGGAAACATCCCATGCTTTTGTCAACAGCCATTATCAAGCATTTTTTCAATACATCTTAAAGCACCATACAGTCCTACAGTAAGGTTGGAAGACTTCAGACATCAAAAGGAATTGTACTGAAGTAAGCAGGGGCAGAAGATACCTAACAGTCTACAGAAAGATGCTCATGCATCCCTGACAGTGTTCAAGGCCAGGCTGGAGGGGGCTTTGAGCAACCTGGTCTAGTGGAAAGTGTCCCTGCCCATGGCACTGGGATGGAACTAGACGATCTTTAATGGCCCTTCCAAACTAAACCATTCTATGATTCAAGGAGTCTGTGTTTGTCTTCTGATGACTGCAAGGTGAAGTGATGCCTAGACACGTCACATTAGAATAAATATTCTGTTTGTTCAACCCTATGTTATCAGTACAAAAAGTACCAGGAACTTCAAGAAAATTCCAAGAAGTTATGAAGGGGACAATTAAAACTTCCTCCAGGGTGAGATTCTTCCTAGTCCTTTGGGTCATGAGTTTACCAAATAAAATACCCACATGAAGCAAACTAAATAAATCTTTTTTCATTATTTGCATAAATATTGCATCCATTTTTAATGTGACCAACCTGTTCAGGTGGAAACCTAACCACACATTTTAAGAAGAGATTTCCATAAAAGAAGGAGCTTAACTTTGGATAGGAACTATTTTAAATGGGATTTCTACAGCTAGTTCCCCAAATTTACTAGCTACTTTTTCAAAATGGTGTTGCTTGGAACTCCACTGAACTGCTTACTGATGTGCTTGGCTGAATTAAGAGCATCTCTAGAAAGCCAGTGTAAAAACAAAATGTTCCCATCTTTATTTGTGATAACTGGTATTTAAATGAAAATCCCCCAAATTTTGTACACTGATTTCACAGTACTCTCTTCATCAAATCTATTCCATATGTTGCAGCCAATAGGTGGTCAACACAGCAGTTTTGAATTCAGAATCAAACAAGGCATCACCACAAAGCACAGGCAAAGAGGCCCATTAAGAGGAAGCCAGAAGTATTGTTTATATTATCAGTACTGTAGAAATGAAATGCTGTGCAACCCTCCAAAGCTGAGTGATGTGAACAGAAGTTGCTGAACATGTGCACAGAGCTACCAAATACTCACTAGTCAGAAAGAAATATTATTAAAAACACCTTATTCCTCAAAAGTGTGCAAGATTTAGGATTAATCTGGGCTTGGGAAGAATGAGAAGCAAATCATGTGAACCCGCTCACCTCAACAACGGCATTTAGTTTTCTGACAGCTACTGAACTTATGTGAAAACTTCATGGACAGCAGAAAGAAGCTTTCAGGCAAAGCAGAGTTACTGTGTGAGATTCCACCTGTTCTGCTACACGAGGAGGGATGTAGAAGCAGGATGCTGATGAGCGCACACCAGCTGGGCACGGCTGCCCTCTGCTGATACTAGATTCCAGCTCTGTCAGTCACTTACCGCTGCAGGAGCGTTCACCACCGAGAGATTGTAACCGTAAAGAAAAGACGACCCAAAAGCACCAGTTAAAGAGGCCACAATAAGACTCCCAGACCAATTCTGAAAAACAGAGAAAAGATGCAGCCACTGTTAGTACACTTTAAATCAACATACCTCAGGTTTTAGACACTCTTTACATTACCTTGCATACCTCCTGAAAGCAGATGTCGTCTCTGCAGAATGACAACCTGAAATACTTCCCCTTGCTGCAATTGGAGGATCAGCAGATTTTAAGTGACAGCATCTCAGTTAACATTTACCGAGATGCAAGCGAACATATGAACTTCTTTCAGCCTCTCAGAGTTTTGCTGCAAGCATCCGTCAGCCCTCACACCGAAAAGGAAAATGCTGGAGAAGAACATTCTCAGTAAAGGAAACTGCTGGAAACATACCACTAACACAGCAAAGCAAGGAGTAGCATATATTTGATGCAACAGGTAGACCACCTACCTGTGGGTAGACCTGACTTAGCTGGAAACCTGTGAAATGGTGTGCCTTCCCCTCCCATGAGTATAGGCATCAGTGAAATTGTGACCAAAAAAATAAACTTTGCCCACAAACTAGGTTTTGTAACCCAAATGCAAGTCTCCAACTGTAATTTGCTGCCACACACCTACACTCTCCAGTGGAGATGCCATTTGCTCTTTTTCCCCAGACACTTTTCCCCTCTCAGGTCTCCTCCCTCCATCCCTCTCATCCTGTTTTTAGCCAAGAATTCCTTGTTCCACATCAGCTGTTGAATGAAAGGTAGAATTGATTTGATCAATGCTTTGATTTGAGAGATTTTGCATATAAGGGTCCTTTCTACCTTCTCCAGGATTAACTTTCTGTCACTCACTTCTCCTGCTGGATTACAGAGAGTGGCAGAAGTGATCACTGCCATTCCCAAGAAATGTTAAAGTTTCTGTTACGGTGGCTGGTTGATTGTAAATGTCATTTTGTAGATTAAGGAATACAAATCACCTTTCTTGACTTATGAAGGCACTGAAGTAGATGGCTTCTAATGTATTTGAATTAAAAATCAAACAAAACCAAACCAACTGCTAAGAATTCAGAATTTCAGGCACAGCTCACTGATATTTTATGCCCAGCCTCATCACCCACTGAAGCCTCAATCCTTTTAAACGGAAAAAGACTTGCTTAAGCAGGCCTACAAAACTCAGCTTCAGTTATATCACTTACAGCAGGCAACAGGTTAATGAGTCAATACAACCTGTCAACTGCACAAAGCTGTATGGCCACTTCGGAATATCTGGAGCATGAAGTAAGTTTGTGTAGCTAGCACACAGCACATGTGCAGTGACAATGAACTGGAGCAAGCTCCACCAGCCTCACAGGGACAGATGGGTAAGCAAACACACAGTGGTTGTTAACATGTCCCACAGCTCACTTCCCACACTGTCACCAGAGATCTGTGAAGAAGGGATGAGATACCCGAGTGCCGGGGCAGGGACCACAGAGTACATCCCAGCACACGCTGGGTCTGCCATGCACTGCAGCTGCTGCTCCTGAGGGCTCCAAATGTGCTCTGTGGGACAGCTGAGTGGTTTGAACTTCTCCACACCATGTGAGAACTTTTTAAGAGATTACACAGCTCGTTAACCAGCCTGTTCCCAGTCAGGTTAGGAGGAAGTGTACACAGGGAAAAGCCTTGTGTAAGAAATCCCACTGACTTCATTGCATAAGCCAAATACAACTTATTATTATTAGCCAGCTTCTTAAAATGAACCTGACACACACAGAGAGAGCTTTGCACTGTTATTTCGGTGGCAAAAAGTAGAAATTTTAACATAAGGATTCATTTAGTTCTGGAGATATCTTTATATTAGATATCCATTATTTCTCTACTATGCACAAGCATTCCTACACTTAGGAGAAATTGCTACCACGCTG
The DNA here is from genome assembly GCA_026283785.1 of Coracopsis vasa. NCBI lineage: Eukaryota > Metazoa > Chordata > Aves > Psittaciformes > Psittacidae > Coracopsis > Coracopsis vasa. The sequence goes on along the minus strand of JANHGB010059137.1, from coordinate 1,945 downwards.
AACCAAGGACACTGAGGAGAATATTCCTGGAGGTCTACTAGGCTGCTCCCAGAGGGTTCATAAATGATAAGCACAAGTTCACAAGTGCTATGTGGTTGATGCAATATTGCTAAAAGACTCTACTCCAACAATGTTAGACCCATCAGAAAAATCCTGCAAACAAAATTATTCAGATCATATAGCCTGGTGTTTATTAAAAACTCCAGTGAATGCTTAAACATTTCAGCACAGGCACATTATACGCACATGAGGCTAAGTGAAAGATAATGCAGGACAAATCACTGAAGCATTGCCAAATTAGAAACCCCACATCTGTTTTATTTCCAAGTGTTGCAAATAGCTGGGTTTAGAACCTACTTCACTACCAAGAATTTTCCAAGTATACAGCCTGCTGCTGAAACCCTCGGTCTTACTCGATTCAGAGTTTTACAGTTCTTGGAACATGAAATTCAACTTCTCCATGACCTGTCCCCTCATATGCTATTTTAAATATTTGCTCAGATTTCAGCAATGCCAGATGAAAGACGGAAGCACAATGAAGCAAGAATGACAAAAAGAAATCAAACTGTTGCTTAAGAAAAATATTAACCCTGTGGCAATGTTAACAAAAGGAAGGGGTGGTAGTGGTGAAAAGTGTTTATGTGCTTTACAGTGGACCAGGAAACAAGAAGGCAACCACTCCTCCCTCATAGGTGTTCCTTAACTTCACCACCACCCGTGTGCTCACACGTCTCTGCAGTCAGCGCAAGGGCAGGTAGGTGTGACCGCCACCACAACGATCAATGCTCAGTCAGGGGAGCTGCTTGTCAGTTCACAGCAGAGACCTCTAGGTACCTGAGAACTGCTTAATTGTAAAACTCCACAGTTTTGGTGTTACTACAGATCCCAGGGCTCAGTGCTCTGGAAGATGCTTTCCGCAGCTCCCATCCTTGTTCAGCATGCAGTGTAACATTCGTGTAGGCTACTAATTGCCCTTTTTTCTTCTTTTTAGATGTGTGACAGGTTGCATGTCAGTTTTCAAAACACCGTTTAGCATACTGTACTTTAGCTAACTTGTTATAACCCCCATCTCAGATTAAACACAACTGTCAGCGGTAAACATTGCATACGTGCATAAGGAAGTTTGAACATTCTTAAACAGATATTGCTAAGACTTTCTATTGATATTGGGAAGCTGGATGTTGAAGCACCTTACCCGGATCCCCTAATTTTCGGGAAGCACCCAGCACACAGGCAACTTCTAGCCCGGAAAGCGGCCGCTGGGCGCTGCTGGCAGGTGTGCTCAGGGACACGGTAGTGCCGAAGAAAGAAAACTCCGCTGCTCTCCCCAAGGGTCTGCCCTTGCCCCGAGGATCTGCTGCTGCGGATGGTGAAGCCCCTGCGTCTGCTCGGCTCCCTCCACCAGCCGCCCGCCCCGTCCGGGCACGCCAGCCCCGGCGCTGCCCTCCGCCCGTCCTCTGGGTCCCTGCTCTGCCGCCGCGGTATTTTTAGCTCTGCCAGCCGCCGGCCTCCCTTGCACCGGCACCAACAACTTTCCGAGCGGGGAAGGGCTCGGCGGCTCGGCCGTGCAACCTGAGCTCTGCCCCGGTCTCCGGAGAGCAGCGGCGAGTGACTCCGGCTCCCACGGCCACCATGCACCAGCCTGGCTCTTCCTTCCTCCCCACCAACGCTGGGAAAGGATCGAAACCGTCCTCAACCCCGTTGATCGCCCCCAGGGCGCGGGCAACGCAAGGCCGAGCTCCTCGCCTTCGCCACCGGCTTAGCTCCCGCCCCACAGCCCGCTCCGCCGGTGGCTCTCCGCTTATACAGCCGCACTCCTTCCCGAACAAGGGGAGACTACGCGCCCGCGCTACTTACTCTCCTGCTTGCGCGGCGGCGGCCACCCCCCTCTCCCCGAGCCACCAGCGTGTCCTCCTCGGGCCCCGCCGCACGCTCCATGCCGCCG
>JANHGB010059135.1:0-19033 GCA_026283785.1 Coracopsis vasa | reverse complement strand
CCCGCCCCGCTCCCCGCAGGGCTAACGGGCGGCAGCGCCCACCGAGCGGGACCCCGCGGACGGGGCGCGACCGCACCGGATTCCCCTTCCTCCTCCTCCTGCTGCTGCTCCCCGGCAGCCAGCCCCGCGGTGGGCACCGCCGCTCCGGGCAGGGATCGCCCCACCGGGGCTTAACGGGCGCCGGTCACTCAGCCGAGCCCCCGGGGCTGGAGCACACGCAGCGGATGGCACCAGCCATCCCCTGCAGACCGCCTACGAGAGCGCGGATCATCCCCGCGGGGAGTGTGTGCTGCCGGCACAGCAGCCTGGATGCGTGTCGGGGCTTAGCAGGGACAGTGGGCACGTCTCCTCCTCCCCGAGTCTCCTGGGCGCTTTCTAGAGGACAGGAATGGGGCTTTCCCAACAGCATCCCAAGCTGCTTCCACGACACGGACACGAGCAGGATAGGGCCTAGAGACTTCATTACACATTCGTCCCTCGAGTCAGCAAACAAAAAATAAACAGTAGTTAGTGCTTTACTTTGGGGGGGTTTATCTGAGGCTTAGCTCAAGCCTAGAATCTTACTCCCCAAGACAGACACACCAGAGTCAGTTTGTCTGGACCATTAGAGCAGTTCAGAATGTCTTCTCTTGAAGTGATTATAAGAGGTTCTCTCTGCTTTCCAAAACAGCCTTTCCAATCCCAATTTGTTGGAAAATAAGCAAAGATTGAAGCATTCTGATTTCAAGCAAAACAATGAGTAGAAAAAACATTATGTACTGATTTTTCTTTTTCAACAAAGCAGCACTGTTTTGCTTCATTGAAAACCATCACCACCCATTTAAAGAATTAGGAACACAGCTCCTTGGCCATTTTCAACCCACATTGGTTCACTGCAATTCTTCACACTTGCAAGTCCCCTGGAAGAGCCAGAGAGCTCACCCCCACCACTGAGGAGGTACTTGCACAGTGTGGGTGAGCAGCTCCTGTTCTGCAGAAGAGGGACACAACCAAAGGACACAGAATCTGTCAGGACTACGCAAAGATCCTGCACACCCACTCCATGTCCCCATCCCCTCCCTATTCCAGGCCACCCACACCAAATACCCTCATTTTCATGATAAGCAGCAATCACCTAACCCATATACATGCACCTGCCCAGACCTCAGTACCCAAAAGCCAGCAGCAAAGGTGGGAGCAAACACTGCCCATGCTATGAGGGCCTGATGTACCACATCCCTTCCTCCTCCTCCTCTCCAAGGACATGCTTCCCCTTCCTCCATGCTGCCAGGCTCCATCGCTCCATCACCACCTCCTGTTCAGCCCGTTCCCAGGCCACCCCAGCACTTTGTCACCACTCAGCATGTGGGTGTCCCTGGCACACAGCCCCACCACACGTGCTCCTCCCCAGCCCCACGCTGTCACTGCTGCTCACTCGTACCCCCAGCCGGGCCATCAGCATCCCGAGAGGCGATGAAGCAGCAGCTGATGCACACCCAGTGCCCACACATCACATCCCTCTAGGAACTGAGGTGCATTTCAGTCGCCACCTACATCCATATACAGATGTTAGCCGATACATAGCAAGGAAATTGGTATTCAGGCCCATACCCAAGGCAACAAGCAAATCCTAGGCTCTGGGGAGCCCCAGGCACATGCCAGGCGTCTGCCCCCTTCCCTCCCCAGCAGCTGCTGCAGGATGGCAGCACAGGCCAGCCTGCTAGCAGGAATCTTCCTGCCACCAAAACTGCTACAGCATTTCACTCCCCAGCACGCTGTGTGTTGGACTCAGGTGCAGTTCTACCCTCCTACACTCAGGAGTGAATGAAAGCAGGGTGCGGGGGCCGGCGGGGCACTCACTGGCACAGCGCCCGCAGAGCCTCACAGATCTGTTGAAGGCACATGTGCAGGGGAGTAAACGCTACTCACCAGCTCATTTTTAGCTCCCTTGGCTGCTCAGCATCCTCTGTGAGCTTCCTCATCAGCCCTAGCTCAGAGAATCAGCCTCTACTGAGAACACTGAACTTCCCCTGCCAAAAGCTCCTTCATCAGGACAGGACAGCATCAGCTGGCAAGAGGAGAAGCAGCACCAAGAGAAGCAACTAAATGCTGTTAGGCTGAACCACGCTCAGAGAGCCATGGCATGTCCCGGAGCTGCTTCTGCCCCCCATCACAGCCCCATTTGCCCCTCCATTGATTGTTCAGCCCGGAGGCACAAGCGGGTCTGGCAGCAGAGGGCAGGCAGCCAGGCGCTTCCTGAAGCCAGCTCCTGCAAGCCCACACCTGGGACCATTCAGGGCCATCAACCTCCCCGCATTTGAACAGGCACAGGAAGCGTTCGCCCATCGCCTTTGCATGAGCGACCCCGTGCACAGGCTGGGATGGTGCCCCACGCTTCGTACAGCTCTGATTGGGAAGGGCTGGGCAGCAATGATCTGTGCTTTGGCAGCGCGCAGGAGGCTCCCAGAAAGCGAGGCCAGCACTAACACGCTGGGAGGTGCGTGTCTCACTGACCTGCTAACAGCCAGCCAGCAACCTGCCAGAGCAGCAGCAAGCCCAGCTGCAGAGGGGAAGCTCACACTAAGGAATTACTGCCCTGGCCCAAACACTGCAACATACACAAGGGAAACTACAGCTACACAAGCCTGTGTGCAGTCCTGAGCCCCAACAGGCTTCCCCCTTGGGGAGAAGGGGCCCCCTGCCCTTCAGCACAGAACATGCACAGCAGGGTCTTTCCCACAAAAGCCATGCTTCTGCCTCTCCCCAAGGACAAGGAGGGAGAGGTCGAGTGCTGCCACAACCACCCTGACTCAGCCAGACTCCCTTCACCTCCCCCTCCCCGCATTCGTTTTGGCTCCAGGCACCATTTACACTCAGATCCAGGACTCCCCAGAGTTCTGGGCTTGCAGGGGTGCCCCATGCTCACCACATCCTGTTTGCCAGCCAGATGCTTTCCCTAAGGATAGTTCTTTCACCAGTATGCAAAACCCACTGTCCTTACAAGCACACAGCAGGTCCCTGGGGAGAGCAGCCAAAAGAGGGACCTGAGAGGCACCCCCCAGCTACTATGATCACTTGCAGCCCAAAGCTTTGCCATGTGCCAGCACAGAGGAGCTGCAGAGGGGCACACAGCACTGTGGGGAATATCCCTCACCCCAGCATCCCTCCAGCCAGTGCATGCCTGGCCTCCCACCGACCCTAACCCCATGTCCTCAGCCACCCTCCCAGACAAATCCCCCGGAGGAAGCAGTCATTAAAACAAGAGGGCTACTTACCCTCCGGAGCCGATTTCCACAAAGCACTTCCCACACATTCAAAGTTTCACCCCGCAGGACCTTGCAGGAAACAGATCCATCCCCCCGCCCCGTGACCCCTGACCAAGCACTCTGCTCCACGGAGGACACAGCACAAGCTTTATCCTCCATAACAGCCCCCAACTCCACACGGCCACTTCTGCAGCCCAACACTAGAAGGTGGGGGAAGAAGAAGGTGGTAATTGCAGGCTGGGCTGCAGCTGGGCTCAGCAATTAACACACTACCAGGCACACCTGGCTGTGAAAGGGCTGTTCTCTGCGGTGCCCGTCTCCCTGGACACAGTCACCCCCAACAACACCGACACAGACCAGTTCCATCCCATTCCCACACACTTCTCAGCCCAGCCAAGGGGCAGCAGTCCCAAATCTGGCCCTGTACGGGTGCTGCCTGGGTGGTGATGGGGGCAAGGTCCCCTAGCTCAGCTGTGGACATGTCGCAGCCTTCCCGCATCTGTGCCTCAGTTTCCCCAGTAGCAGAAGGAACCGGTTGCCGCATGGGGCAGCGGGAGGATAAATGTCCTGGAGGTGACAGGGGGCTGGTACCTAGGGGAAGGGGGCTGGCAGCCCCCAGCCAGGCAGATGCCAACAGGTTGATGTCCCCCAAAACACGATCCCACTTAAATCCCCTGGGTTCGAGCAGCTTCAAGCATTTCCATAAGGGATCCCGCAGGGCCGGGTGCTCCCGAGCCGGCAGCAGCAGGACCGGCAGCCGGGATGCTGCGGGACCGGCCGCGCTCCGCTTCCCGGGAAAAGCTGTTCCCAGGCGAGAAGCTGGATCTGTGCTTCCCTCTAGTGGTGCAGCGCGGCAGTGCCGAGCGGGCCGCGGCTCGGCTGCTCCCGGAGCCTTCATCCCGCGGCCACCGAGGGATGTGCTCACACGGCATCGCTGCGGCCGTCCATCTACCTCAGTGTGAACACTTAGTGCCTAACAACCGCCGCTCTGGGGCATGTGCGACATGGAAATGAGGGCTCAAGCGTTATTTACGCGGGCTGGGAGGGTAATTGAAGAGCGCGGAGCGCTGCTGTTTTGGCAGACGTGGCTGCTGATGGATGCGCTGCCTTTTCGGGAGCAGAACAAAGGGAGAAGGAGGCGTGTGGCTGGCTCCCCGCCAGCCCGGCCCCATCTCTCCACGTCGTCAAGTGTTCCTCTTTGGCTCCATTAGTCACCATTTGCTGCTCTCCTGTTTTAACTAATGAGGAGACATTTTGCATTCATGTTTCCTCCCGGGCCAAATGCATCCCTGGCATCGTGGAGATGGCGGAGCAGCGCTGGCGGGCTCCAGCGGCCTCCCTGCTCCTCCTGTTCCTCATCTCCTCATGTTCAGTCATGGATTAAGCACAAGAATGGCCAAGGCACAGCCAGCCAGAGCCCCTCTCCCTAGCACCTGTCTGTCCAGAGACTGGCAAGGCAAACAGGGAATAGCTAGTGCCAAAGGGAAGCTGTTCAGAGCTGGAATTCTTCCCAGAGGAAAAGGACACTCCAGTTCTGCACCATATTATTGACCCAATCCCCTTTGTGTCACAGAAAAGATTTACTTTGAGAAGATTAAAGGCTCAAGGGACTGTGAGAGAAATCCTCCAAGATTGCCTGGTTCAGGGGAGAAGATGAACACCTCCTGGCCAAGGCCATGGCTCCCAGCTGACTCATGGGGCTCTGGGCACAGAGGCTTGTCCCATGGGGCACCCAAGACCCACCTTGTCCAGGCCCTTGCAGCTGAGCAGAAACAGGGTGGCCTTTCCCTGGGTCTTCCCAGCTTTCCACTCCTGGGCTCAATGTCCAAAGCAAAGGAAACATGGAGAGGGGCAGGGAGCCCTGCATTGGCTCACACCCCTGTGCTGCTGGCAGCACCCCTGCCCCTGGCACAGAGAGGCCACGTTTCCCATGCACCATATAATTTGCTTATGCCTTTCCCCTGCTGTGGTTCCCTGGCTCCATCCTGGAAGGGTGCATAGCAAAGGCTACTCTAAATTTAGCTCAAATAACAGCCTGGCCTCCACATGTAACCCCCAGAGCAAGTGCTGAGGTGCTGGCACTGTCCTGCTGTGCCACTGCACACTCTGCCCATGTCCCCAACCCATGGTATAGTGCCCCAGCCCCAGCCAGGGGTGCGAGGGGCTGTGTGTGCACATGTGAGTGTCCACAAGCCGTGCAGAATAATGCTATTAATGCCATCTGGTGCCGAGACAGAGATCTCTTGTGCAGGGAGCCAGACACGGCTTGTCCGCCCCTTAATCTCCTCCCTTAGATGCAGGCCTCTGCCTGCAAGGCTCTCCGGAGGGCTGGTGCCAGCGTGAACATCCTGAAGGGCATCCCTGTGCCCTGGGGAAGATGGGGAGCCCTGGGCTGCAGGATGGTGAGACCCTGTTGAGGATGGGCTCATTTCCCATGGTGCCTGCTTCCCTGGCTCCTTCTTTAGGGGCCACAGCCACAAACAGCACACCCCACTGGTGTGTGCTGTTAAACAGGCACTTTTCTCCCCCCACCAAAGGTCTGTGTAAAGCTACAAGTCTCCATGAGTGGGTCAGTGTCAAGTCAAAATCATATTCCGAGATAATCTCCTTAGGGTGTTAAATAAGCACCTCAGATTAGACAAATTGCACAGATTTGGTCTAATAACCTCCCCCCAGTTAATCCTGTTTTACTGTCAATGTCTGACCTCAATCAAAGCCCAAATGGATCAGGAAAGCTGGCTTCAACTCCACCAGCAGCACCAGGGTGCTCTGGCTTGCAGAAGACTGTGACACCACATACTCCTGCAGCAGGAACCCAGGCTGGATGCACCATCCCAGCCCTATTCTTGCCCACGAAGGATGCCAGGATGAAGCACTCCAAGAAAACAAACACACAAGCAGCCCCACACATCCCTGCTTCTACATCCAACACGGTCCACAGCCTGCACAACCCTCGCTGTGCATCCCAAGGGAAGCATGTGCCACAGGATTTGGGCACCCACAGCCAGTGCTCATGCTAGCAAGAGGAGAGATCCTTCTAAACAGCAGGAATGGCTGGAAGCAGGAATGTCCCTCCCTCTGCAAACCCAGAACGGAGTCATCGGCTGCTCCATGTGTGCGCAGAAGCTGGCAGGAACGGCTCCTGGGACTGTGTTGGAATATGTCTGCAGGGCAGAAAAGTCACTGGTGCAGGGCCAGGAGAGAGCCCATTCAAATGCCTCAGGCACAAAGTTTAACCTCACTCAGCTTGCACTTTATTAGCCAAGAAACGCGCAGCATCTAACAGAGGGGAAAGCACGAGGGCAATTTGCGTTCCAGCCCTGTCCAGAGTGAGCAGGGTAATGGATCCACTGGAGCGGGGTAAGGAGTGGCCCCTGGCAAGGACTTTCCTGCTTTGGATGAAGCTCTGCGTCCACGGTGGCATTGCAGACCTGAAAGAGAGAGCAGGCAGGTAACACAGCACAGAGGCCTCCAAGCATCGCTGCCCAGCACAAGCAGACCCAGGGAGCCTGGCTGTCAGTGGGGTGCAATCCTCCTGCAACCTACCTGCAGCTATAGGTCTTCCTCATTTCCCTGCCTGTGGAGCAAAAAGCAAGGGGAGATGTGTTACACTGGCCAACACAGCTGAGATAGGAGGGGGGATGAGCTGAAACCCCAGCCCTTTCAGCTGGCCAGACTAGGACAGGGAGGAGAGATGAGGCTGCCTTGAAGCCATGCGATACCCACCTCCTCTTCTTCTTCCCTCCACAGTGAAGCCGCTGGCCTGGGGGCAAGAGACACAACTGAGACCTCTTGTGCTTGGAGCGTTCCCCCCATCCTATCTCACCCATTGTGCTGTGCTCCAGTGAAACAAGTCCTGCTCAGGGCTTGCTGGGGACCACTGGGTTTGGCTCTGCAGGATGCCCTGAGCCCACCCATCTCCCTTTGGGGCTGGCAGGAAGACATGGACCCCCCGTGCTGCCCTGTACAGCAAAGCCCCAGCCACAGGAGCTCTCTCAGGTCTCTTTCTCCCCACACTGCCAGCCACGATGGCAAACACTGGTGGTTTCCTTATCTTTCTCCCCAAAACCACTGAGCCACGTCAGTGCTGCAGCTGCGATGCTGCGGCTGCCCCTGCCCTGCTGGGTGAGGCAGGCAGTGCCTGTGCACGGGGCTGCACTCGGCATCAGGTCTCTCTGGGAGCTGCCAAGGTCTGAGGGCTCTGGGAATGCTGGCGTCTCACTGTGGAAATGTCAGAGCTTTCCCTGCTATTTTTAATGAGTGACCTTCCCTGCGAAGCCTCGGCGCTGGCAGGGAAACGCTAAATATTGATGTGCTCTCCTTCCCAACTTACGCTCTGCCGGGAGCTTGCCTGGCTGGAATTCCCTAGGCTGCAGGCAATGCCCTCCCCTCCATGGTGGCACAGGGTGAGGAGGGAGATGGGGTCAGATCAAGGGGGAGCTCAGCCCAGCCAAGGCACTTACTGAGGATGATGAGGAGCCCGATGACAAAAGCCACGACGGCAAAGATGAGCCCCCCGTTGCGGATGGTCTCATAGTCTGGGGAGGAGGGGAGCAGGGGTCAGCCGGGGCTGAGCCCATGGGCAGGGTGGGAATGGGCTGCCCGGCACGGGCCATGCACTCACCGTAGCTGAACCGGTCCAGGCCCTGCTCGGGGGCTTGCTCTGGAAAAGAGGAGAAACCCCAGTGAGAGCCAGGGCTGGCCGCTGTGCTCGTGATGGGAGGTGACATGGGAAAGATGAGGAGTGCAAGCAAGAGCACTCCAGCTTCATTAAGGTCCAGGTGAGCCAGTAAAGGATGCCCAAATTCCTGGGTTTCACCCCGGGAAGTTTAAGGTCCATTCACGGGATACATTCACAAGATGCCTCCCCCCGTGCCAGCCATCCGACGGCTGAGTGCCACTGCTGGAGCCACCTTACCTGACTGCGCATCCCTCTGCCAGGAGCCAGTGGAAGGAGAAATCACCCTGAGAATCCAAACACCAGCAGGCACTGATGCACCAGTGGGCTTCAGAGCTCCGGGGATTCCTCCCTGTGTCCCCCCTGAATTCCCCACAATGGCTTCCCCCATGCAGGCTTCTGCATGGCAGGAGGGACCAGCCCTGCTTCCCACACAGAGATGCCCCAGTGAAGGCATCTCCCCTCCCATGGAAGCCCTTTGGGTGGGTGCTCCCCGCAGCTCTCTTACCGTCACCCATCGTGTCCGTGCGTCCAGCGGGTGCCTCGCTCTGTGAGTGGGCACCCACGGGAAGGCACATTAATTGGGAGGCAAACCTCATTAAACATTAATGGCCTCGGTGTAATGTTTATCACAGTCACGAGGGGAGGCACAGGGCTCCCGCCCGCCTTTGGGAAGGAGGCCCGGGAGGGGAGGGCCAGCGGTGGGAGGACCGGGCACCCCAGAGCCATGGGTGTCCCCATCGAAACACACCTTCCATTGCTGTGGGAACATCAGGAACCTGCTTCACCTCCCGCTGCGGAGAGCAGAGGGATGGGCGCAGGTACGGGCTGTGCCTGCCTTTTGCTAGGGAGAAGTGGGCAGCACACCCTGGCCCTGCAGCCTGGCCCCGCAGGTCCCTGCAACAGCCAGGTCAGTGCCTCCCAGCACAGCATCGAGCCACCTCGGGCGCCCTGAGCACCCCAGCACAGTGCACTGCATCCCTGCGCTGCAGTGGGTACCAGGATGCTGCACCCCTCGGGGCCGTGCCAGCCCTGGCAGCGAGGCCAACTGCCAGGCGGGCTGTTCAATCCAGTTTGCTCTAATCTCACCATCAGCGAGCAGGAATCACGCGCCCAGACAGCACCTCAGCTCCGGCACCATGGGGGGAAGCCAACCCCCAGGAGGGTGATGTGTGGGGCCATGCGAGCAGCCCTGGTGTTACAGAGCCTAAGCAGTCCTCACCATCCCCCTGCATCTGCACTGCAGCAGCCAGAGGCTGAGGGACAAGGCAGCTCTGTGAGGCTCATGCGCTCCCATCACACGGTCCCTGGCTGCAGGGAGGAGCAGCCAGCCTGCCGCTGCTAGCACAAAGCCCTCTCCGCTCCCACTGCTCCCTCTGCCCAGCCTGGCTGCCCAGCACAAAGGGAAGCTGCCCACCCGCTCCCCAAAGGGCCGTATCCTCAGCCCCTGCGCTGCTCCCCAGCCCTTGAGACGCCACAGCCAGGCACCGATAGAAAGGGTATTTATTCCCTTCCCCACCCCTGGGTCACAGCACTGCACACCCCAGCCCTTCACCACAGCAGCACACTCGCCTATTTAAAAGGAAACACAATAGCTCGATTTATTGTACACAGTCAGGATTTTGCCATTTCTACACAGCACAGGGATTGCTTTGTTCCGTGTTAACACCGACGGCACACCACAGACAGCACGGGCACTGCGGACAGGGCTGGCCTGCGCGGGGTCTGCTCTGCCCCAGGCTGCACTCAGAGTCAGGACTCTCTGCAATGGCCAGGAGCAAGGGAAGGGACGGCCCACCCTGCAGGCAGGGCCACCACAGAGGGGTGGGCACAGCAGAAACCACTCTCAAAACCATCCTGGAGGCCAAGAAGCCCATCCCCGGTACATGGATGGCACTGATATCCAGGCTGCCGCTGCTTGGCAAGCACCCACAGCCAAGCCAGCAGTGCCCAGCCATAGCTGAGGCTGTGGTTTCCGTGCCCACGGGCTTGGGGAAGGGACCTGACACAGATTTGCCTGCTGGGACCCTCAAGCAGACACAAGGTGACAATGGCTCAGCCCCTCCATCACCACAGTGCAAGCTCAGGCATGCAAAGCCCCTGAGCATCACTCACTGATGCTTGCTCCATGGGGAGAAGGGGCAGTTGGCATCAGAGTGCCGACAACACGTAACTGCCACAGGACGACATGCAGCACTGACACGGGTGGCCGTGTCCTGGGCCACGGCACACAGAGTGACAAGGCATCAGGAAGGAGACAGGCAAGGGCAGGCTCTTGATTTCAGTCCATGTTTCTCTTTAGCCCTCAGAGACTGTTTAACCTGCCCAGCCCCATCTGGTGGGCAGGCAGAGCGCTGGCAAGGAGCTGGTTTGTGCTGGTGGCAGGGTCACCGCTGCACAGCCGCCCTCTTTCACAGTGTCACCGTGCTGGCGGGGGGACGTCACGGGCTTCTCTGCCACCACAGAGCTTCCTCACACTTAAAGCAGTGTCCCACACCGAGGGCTTGGTTCCAGTCAGGGACAGGAACGGGCAGTGCCCAGCAGAGACAGGGGAGCTTCCCTTGAGGGAGAGCCCATGGGAGCTGTGGGATGTCCCTGCCTGACTCCACTGTGGCTGCCTTGGGGCAGGAGGGTTATTGCTGAAACAGCAGTGTGTGCTCCAGAGCCTCGCTGGGCAGGACCCTGACCCACTGCGGGACTGGTCCCCGAGCCCTGCCCAAAGCAGTGAGCCCCGAGTGCTGCCCAGCACCGTGCGGGCTGCACCGAGCACCCCCAGCTACGGGCAGGGGGACATGGGGCTCCCCTTGGGCAGCGCCTGCCAGTCCTACACGGCCCGAGTCACACGCACAGCACGAGAAAGGTGAAGAGAAAGTCACTATTACAACACCAGCAACGACTAGCCCTAGAGGTCATGGTCATCTCACATCAACATTACACACCACTGGAGGCAGAGAGGACGGTGAGTTTAGTCGGGTTAGTAAACAGAGAACCGGTGCTGAAGTACAGAGGGTAACACAGACACAGCAGCTTCGCATCTCCTTAGAGGGACCTGTTGCTGCGGTTTCAGTTCCCTCGCAGGCCACTGGCATCTGCAGTCCGAGCATCTGTCCTCGGGTCTCTGGGTCTGCGTGGGAAGGAGAGCAGTGAGTCAGGCTGGGAGCAGCACCAGCAGCACGAACCATGCTCCCACCAGCACGGGCTCCAGCCTGCCCTGCTGCAGCCCACGGGCTTGGGGGAACCCTGCTGCAGGCGAGGAGCGAGATGCCCAAGGGACTCGTGCTCAGCTCTCTCCAGAGGCCCTAAAAATAAACCCGCTTTGGGTGGAGGAGCACAGGGGAAGGAAGTGCAATGCAAAGGAAAACCTGGACAGATGCTTCCCTTTCCTGCTGGGCTGCCTGGGGCTTTGCCTGGGTCGTGCTGAGCCCCGGCTGCTCCTCCCTTCCTTCCCTGCACTGAGGCGGTGACAGCCCCAGTGCCACCACACAGGCTGGCCAGGGCCAGGACTCACCACATGGCTCTGCTCAGTTCTCTGCCTTCGGTGCTCCCGTTGCTGCAGAGGGAAGAGCAGAGTGGTTTGGAGTGCTCTGAGGGCATGGGTGCAGTGCAGCAGCAGCAGAGCATGCACAGGACGGGTGACCTTACCGTTTGAGGTGATCAGGTTCTCAGCCTGAGCCTCTTCGTCCCCTGGAGCTCTGCAAGAAGAGGAGCACAGTGAATAGCTGGGACCTGCACCTTATTCCTAGGGATGGGATGGCCAACAGTGTAGGGGCACGATGAGGAAGGGGCCCTGGAGTGTGCGGAGCTGATTTGTCACCCAGCAGCATTGCAGCAGAGCATCCCTGAGCTTTGGGTACCAGGCACCCGAAAGGGATGCTCAGAGCACACAGCCACCCTGCCAGCTCTGGGAGGGAGACAGGAGGAGCTGAGCACTGGGCAGAGAGGTTCTCCAAGGAATATGTGCCCTTCCAGGCTGCCCTCACTCACCTGGGCTTCTGGTTGAAACTGCACCTGCATCTCCTGCCTGCAAGGTGAGAGAAACATCATGAGCACGGCCAAAGTGGGAACAGAACAAAGCCTTTCCCAATGGCCACTCTCTATAATGGCTCCAACTACCCCAGCCTGCAAGCCCAGCATCCTTTGGTCCCCAACTTACTGAGTATAAGGAGAATGCCCACAGTGAACAGGACCACAGCGAACACCAGCCCCCCGATCCTCAGGCTCTGGTAATCTGGGGGAGAAGACACAGGGGCTTGTTCCTGCTGGGTTCAGGGACAGGGCAGCCTTTTGCTCCCCATCACACTGGCCAGCACACCCATCCTCATGCACAGTGATGCTCACCATAGTTAAAGGGGTCCTCCTCCTTCTCTTGGGTGGCCACTGAAAGAAGCAGACAAGGGGCGGGAGGTGAATGATTGTCCTGGCTGAACCCCTGCAGCCCCAATAGCCCCCAGCCAGTGCAGGCACCCTGCTCCCTACAGGGCTGCTGCCCAATGCCCTGCTCCAACCCCCTTGGATCAGAGGGGTGGCTGTCCTCCAGATCCCTGCAGCCTTTTCCCATGCCCCTGCCATCTTCAGCATGCAGGAAGCACTTGGCACCTACCATCTGCCACGGCCGCTGGCACCAGCAGGGAGCACAGGAAGATGAGCACTGCCTCCATGGCTGCTGTAAGAGAGGGAAGCGGGATTCAGCACAGGGATGGCTGACGGAGGGTACCACGATGGGGCTGGGTGCATGGCAGGGGACTGCAGGCAAACCCTTGCAGCCTGTGCCATGGGAGAAGGAGCCAGGCTGGCCCTGGAAACACCAGGAGCCCGGCCAGGATACCTGGTGCCATCGCTGTGCCCAGCCTTGGGGGACATGGTAGCGCATAGGCACAAAGGGGAAGGGCTGGAGCAGACAGACGTGTCCTGTGGGGTTCTGTGGTATGTTTTCAAGCATCTCTGCACTGCTGGCTCTGCTCCTTGGTGCAGTCTCAAGGTTGCACTGCAGGCAATGGGGCCAACACAAGGGCTGTGATCTCTCAATCAAGGTCAATACTGTGCCCTTCACCCAGAGCATACTTTAATTTGTCCCAATTACCATAGCAATTACGGTACATTCCTACAATGAGGCCAGTGGCTCTGATGGGACATGAGCTCACAGCCACATTTGCCCCTCGGTTCCTCACACTCACCTGGAGCAGAGCTGAGCTTGTGCCTTCCCCAGCACCAACACACTGCTCTTGTGCAGGGCACCAGAGGGCATGGACCTTTCCCCAAGGGAAGCCCCCCTGGTACAACAGCACTGTGGCCAGGCTGTGATTCACGTCTCCACGCCTCAAGCTGCTGATCCATTTGGGATGGGCACCCTTGCAGCTGGGACTGGTCACCACCAGGCACCGCTGCTCTGCAATGGAAGGGCCCTGCCAGCACACACGGTACCTATTAACTGGCCCTGACTGTGCTTTCTCCTCCTGCTGAGGGGACAAGCAGGGGTGGCTGCTCTGGTCCTGGTGCAGGGCACACCTTGCCAGGAGGACAGGGCTTGGCAGGAGCATCTCCTTCGAGGGAGCAAGCAAGGGGCTCTGAAGCATGGATCTGGTTGGGCTCTGCCTCCTGCAGCGTGTCCCTGCGCTGCTTCCTGGCAGACACCCAGCAAGGCTCGCGGCCATACATGGTGCGGGAGCACCAAGAGGTCTCGCTGCTGGCACAGGAGATGGAGGGGGGTTATCGGGCGCCCTGCACAGCCCTGATAGCACCGAATGCTACAGAGCGGCTGCAGCTGCCGCGCTGGATCCGTGCCGATAAGAAAGGGGCCCTCGGCAGAGCAGGAATTCAGCTCGCTGACGGATGCAGATCCCTGGCGTGCTCCTATTCAGCCCCTCCGGAGCCTGACCTGATTTGGATGCAGCCTCCATCCCAGCCCACCCCAGCAGCAGGCTCCTCAGGGCACCAGGTCCATCCTGACGCGGCTCCGTGCCCCAGTTCGTGCTGTGAAGGTGCCCAGGAACGGCACGCACGGAGGAGCACCCAGCACCCTGCCCCAGCTGCCCCAGCAGCGCTTTGCTCCATGGCTGCTCTCCAGCACTGCCTTCGGGAGCCAGCTCCCATTGTGCCTGCGGAGGAAGCAGCCTCCAGCCCCACGTTTCCAGAACCCGATTTATTCATCATAACAAGTTGCGTCCCATGATAATTCCCGTCCCTCCCTCCCCTTCCATGTCCTGTCATTTGGAAGTCAGGGTGTTTTATCTGCACGCTGGAGGGTTTAATTTCCCTTGCCTGCAGCTGCCGCTGCCATTGTGTGGCACGGGGCCGCGCTGGAGCGTGCCGCTGGCTCCCGCGCCCAGACAAGCCCCCTCGTTAGCCGAGGCACCTAATTCTGGGTAATTACCAGGCCTTAGAAACACGTACAAAGCACCCAGCAGCTGCTGGTACTGTAACTTCTTTCCCTGCGTCCTTTGTCTCACGTCCTTTATCTATTTACTGCCGAGGCTGCCAGTGCAAAATCGGTGTCATTACCCGATAGCGGGGTGTTGTACGTGCACAAGGAGATGCAATGCAGCACGTGCCGCTGCCAGATGAACGGTATTAATTGGCTCTTGTAGCATATTAACGATGCCTTTATGTTTTGAACAAACCATTCATCAGAGTTTTACAGTTTATTTGGCTGTTATTTGACTGCTATTGCAGCCGCAGCTCGGTGACACCCCCTGGAGAACACACTCGGGGGGGTCTCATTATGCACAATGCCCTGCCCTGAACCCCACCACATTCCCTCTCCCATGGGATGAGCCCTCCTGCCTGCAAGGTGCAAGTGCAGAGGCAGCCGTGGGTCTCCTGGAGGCAGCAGTTCTCACCCATCACCCTGCATCCCAAGCCACTCATCACACAGAGCCATCCACCCAAACACCTCTTGTTTCGGGATGCTCCCACTGACACCTGAAAGATGCTTCCCAGCACAGGAACCATGCTGGGTGTGTTTTGCCAGCTCTAACATCTCCCAGCTCCAGAACCAAGCCCATGGCTTCAACACAGCTCTCTGCAGCGCCCAAGGAAGGGGCCAGGGCTGGGGCCCTGCTCAGTCACAGACATTGCTTCCAGTCCTCTGGAAGCATTTGGCTTCTTGCACTTAGTGCGGCAGAGCTCACTTTTACATCAAGCCCAGCGCACAGCGCACAGTACATAGCACACAGTGCACAGCATATAGCACATAGCACACAGTGCACAGCATATAGCACATAGCACATAGTGCACAGCATATAGCACATAGCACATAGTGCACAGCACACAGCACATAGCACATAGCACACAGCAAATAGCACACAGCACATAGCACATAGCACACAGCACACAGCAAATAGCACATAGTGCACAGCACACAGCACATAGCACGCACATGTTCTTTGTTTTTCTAACTCAGTTCCTAAAATCCACACACTGACACTCCTCTCCGCACGAGTTAATCATCAGGACTGGCAGTGTCCTTGCTCGCAAAACAAACACAGCATTCTGGAGTGCAAACCAGCCCGCCTCTCCTCTCAGGAACCATATGCCTTGTGAAGCACCACAGGGGTTTGGGTTGTTCCAAGCTGGCCCACCCACTTTTCATGAAGCTGAAATCGAGTGAGAGGAGCAAACGCTGCAAAGGGGTTGTGGTGCTTCCCACTCGTGCCTGCAGACCGCAGCATCCAGGGCTCCTCTCACCCCGAATCCAGCTGTGCCTCTGCACACAGGCAATGCAAAACCAGCCCCATGAGCCCATTCCTCACCACACTGCTCTGCCTGGCACAAAACCCTTTTCTCCCCATTAGCCACCCAAAGTTTGCAGTCAGTTACCCGGCTGAGGAGCCGCACGCCCATACAGACCGCAGGGAACAGGCAGCGTTGTGCACATCGCATGTGACTTGAATCAAAACATGTTTTTTTCCTGTTGAAACTGCAAGATCTGCCTAAACACAGAGAGAGGCAGAGCTGCACAGGAAGCAGGGCTCTCCCGGAGCTCTGCTTCCCTCTCGCCTCGACCCAACCTCAAGATTTACAAGGGAAAACCAAGTATTTATCCCCCATCCCTATCTACATGGCTGAGTGAGAGTGAGTGCCAGGTAGAAGGCATCAGGCATTTGGGAGAGGGCCCCAGGGAAGGCAGCAATAACACAGACCGAGGGAGTACATGGAGTTTGCTGTCTGGGGGCTGGCCTGTGCTGTCACATCCTACCTCTCTGGTAGGACGGGGATGAGACCAGGGCTGAAGGGCAGCACCAGGGCCATCCTCACCACTCCCTGCACTTCAGGCAGCCAGAGCTGGGAGTCACCAACCCCCATGCACCGGAGCCAGATGATTCACTGCCCTGCTGCCCCATGCCAAGATGATGGACAACATGCTTCGCTCCATGCAAGGCACAGTCACAGCTCTCCCTCAGCCTCTTCCTTCTGGATAATCCCTCCTTGCAACTCCACACGCCACTGGGTTAGCGTGTGTGTGTGCATGGAGACTCTGTGCATGTGAGATAGAGGAGCAGGGGAAATCCAAGCAGACAGACCCAGTCTCTCCTGCGCACCAATCAGCTCTCCATAGCATGGCAAATCATACCAGAGCAAGGCAGGTAAATCTGTAACAGCGCTGAATCTCGACATCCCCTTTCCCTTTCATTGCACTGCATAGATCTGCCCTGTCAAGTCTCAGCCATCACAGCACAACGCCAGGCAGCCTCCTCCCTCTGTCAGGAGTCCTCAGGGCATCTCCCAAAGATCAGACCTAGTTACAATCTCTAGTTTCAGTGCAAAGCCCCCAAGACCATGACAGCAGCGCTCAGTTGCCTGGAGCACTTGAGGGTGTGCATGTGTGAATGGACATTTCCAGCTATGCAGAGATGTGCTCTTCTGCCATTTCACGTCAGCATCAATCTGACTATTAATGTGCCTGTTGTTGTGCTCCGTGTTCCTCAATGAGAGAGAAGAGAGATTTCCAGCCCTCGCCATTCCGACATGGATGGCACTCCCCAAATTTGGTGCTGATTCAAAGGCTGACCAGATGGAAGACACAAAACTGCCCTTATTGTCTCTTGCAAGTTTGAGGTATCCCCCCAAAGCAGAGGTTACTCGAAAGAAACCCTGTCCAGGAGCCCTAAGAACCCAAACTTCAGCCCTGCTTCTGCTGAATGAGACTCATCGAATGTGGATCCCCATGGATCAGCCCTGACGAGGCCAATGTTTGCAAGAACGCGGGATCACAGGGAATCACTGAACATGGCTACAGGAGGCTCTGAGTGCTGCATTCCTCACCTGTGCCCCAGCATTACACTTGCCTCCCACAGGGCTTCTTCCAGCCCTGGGCAACTGGCCCTAGAACATGAAGAAGCCATAGCCGAAGCTGCGCATCCGCATCTGGCTCACACAGAGTCCCCAGCTCACCCCAAGGGAGACACACAGGCACAGAACAGTGAGGGTAGCACTTCATTAGAGACAAACCACGATTGCAGAGCTGATGGCTGCCCGGCAGTGCCGGCATCAGGAGAGCAGGCAGGGAATCCAGCCCTTGGCTCCAGGGAAGCAGAAAACACCACCTCCCGTCAGGGCTCTGCTGCTCCTGCTCTCTCCTTGTTTGCTGAATGATAACTGGATGCTGTAAACCTGCCCGGTATCAGCACAACAGGGATCAAACAGGTCAGGCACAAGCAGAGGTTACCTGGCAGTGAGAGAAACCGAGATCACCAGAGAACACTGAGCTAGCACTGTAAGAGAAGCTGTTTCAAGCTCCTGTGTGTCCTGGGGTACCACAGAACAGCCGTGCTCAGCAGAGCGTCAAGGAGCAGACATGTCCTCCATTCTCTGCTGTTGCCATCAGTCATGACCACTGCCGAGCAGGAG
Source organism: Coracopsis vasa (assembly GCA_026283785.1). Taxonomy (NCBI): domain Eukaryota; kingdom Metazoa; phylum Chordata; class Aves; order Psittaciformes; family Psittacidae; genus Coracopsis; species Coracopsis vasa. The sequence goes on along the minus strand of JANHGB010059135.1, from coordinate 1,264 downwards.
CAAACTCAACTCCCTGCCAGGCACGGCTGTTGTCTGTGCCAGCACCACTGCGGTGGCACAGCCCCTCAGCAGGATGCCTCCGTGCTGCCCAGTGGGAGTGGTGCCTTCCCTGTGCTCGGGTGACACAACAGCTGTGGAGCTCAGCAGCCTCTTTGCACTTTGGAAACACACAAGCAGTGTGAAAAGCAAACACAGGGGAACAGCCAGACCCGGAGATGCCAGCTTGCTGTGCTGGAGAGCCCTCCTCAGCACCAAGGTCTAAACTCCTGCCAAATCCATGGCTCTCCATGCCAGTTTACCTGAATGGGTAAGTTTCAAGGAGGCAGCTAAAACTCCAAGGTGAGCGTGGCACACAGAGGACAGCGAAGCCGGCCCCACACACAGGGGCGTTCTCCATGCTCTAACAAGTGGTTGGGCTCTGCAGCGCCTGCACTTCACTGGCAGCTATTCCATCACTCCGCCTCGGAACCATGCTCAGGCTGCATACGAACAGGGACTCTCTGGGCTTGTCTTCATTTCAGATGGGAAGTGATAACACTCAAAGGGACTGAAAATCCCAACAGGACCCAACGGCAGCTCGGAGCACGGCGGGCTCGCTGAAATGGGTGCAGCGGACTGCTTCAAGTCCTAATCCATACATGGCTTTTCCCGGGAGGCTGCTCTTTCGTGCTGCAAAGCTTGTTCACATCCACACAAACCACCTGTCACTTTCCCTCCCACGGAAATATTCCTGTAAGATCAGAGATTCCACCACATGGACTCTGCTATCTGTTTCTTCAGGAAGCATTAATTACACACCCTGAGAGACACGCTCTTCCTTCCCTCTCGCAAGCCTTCCTGGGATAAAGCACTCGACTGTTTATGTATTGCTACGGTGCTACTAAAATATTTAACAACACAAGCCAGAACGCTGCCAAAAGCCTGGGGAGAAGGTTTACCTCCCTGCTCCACGACATCCCTGTGCTCCCGGCCAGCCCGGGAGGACCAGGGCAGGCAGAGCACACCCGGGCTCTCCCACCCACCGTGGTCTCCGGTGGGGCCCGCTGGTCGGCCGGGGCATCCACCCAGCACGGGGGGGGCTGTCACCAAGCACCGGTGGGATGAGGAAAACCACGGTACCCGGCGTTGCCATGGCAGCCGCCGGGGCGGGGGCTGCGGGCGGCCCCCGGGCTCAGGGCGATGCCCCCCAAATTTAGCATATAGAGCGATACTGGCGAGCACCCCTGGAAATTTTCTGAGCTCTACCATGTGCAGAATATCTTTA